>JAFBJZ010000866.1:287500-332500 GCA_016785225.1 Psettodes erumei | reverse complement strand
ATGCTAAGCTAAGCTAAGATAAGCTAAGCTAACGCTAAGGCGACGTACCGTCTGAACTCCAGAAAGGTCCTTCTTCAGTCCGGTCAGCGTCTGATACAGAACCTGAGGAGCACAGGAAACATCTTCATCATCCTCTTCATCACAGCGATGACAGCTGACAGGTCACCCGACCCGGCAGACCCGTGCGAACCCAGAACCAACAGAACACCCGGTCCAGAACTTCTGGAAATCCTTCAGGTCCATTCTTACGTTGTCGTTCTGTCCGCTGACGGCCGACTCTTCCTCCTTCGTCCTCATCAGGTCGACGTCTCGCTCATAGTGACAAACCTCCGTCAACGTCCGAGGGATGTAGGCCTTCTTAAACACCTGGGGGGGCGAGAGGTCAGAGGTCAGAAGGACTCGCTCACAAAGACGAGGTCATCACCAGGTCGGGGCTTCACCTCCTCGTCCACTCGGTCCTGATCCGATCGCTGCTCCGACGTCCGCTCAGCCGCGACCACCATCGCCTGGACGACACGCCAATAAATCAATCGACAGATCGATCGATAGACAAACCGAGAGACACAAACTTTGCTCCTGTACCTTCTCCAGGTATTGATCGATGTTGTGGCAGGTGATCGACGGGTCGGTGATGAAGTCGAACAGCTCTCTGACGGTCATCACCGCCACGCCGTGCTTCACAAAGAACTCTGGGAAATAACAGACGCCGCGATCAGCCGGTGCGACCGCGGCGGCCCGACGGCGGGCGTGGAACGGTTCCGCGACGTCTCACCGTTCACGTTGCTGCAGTCCTTCCTGAGGAACTCCAGGGCGTGCGGGTGGTCGTGCTCCACCGACTGCGACACGTCGATGATGTAAGCGTCCCCGTTGTGGTACCTGGACGCAGACGAGGAGGAGCGTGAACTTTTATTTTGGAGGAGCGGCGTGCGCGGCGGCCGCGGTCGCTTACAGCATGTTGAACTCGCTGAGGTCGGCGTGGACGAGCCGCGCGTCCTGGAACATCTTCCTCATGTTCTGCAGAACCTGCAGGTAGAGCTCGCGGGCCTTCGACTCGGAGAACGAGGCGTTCTTCAGCAGAGGAGCCGGCCTGGTCGATCCAAACGGGAGACGCGATCAATACAGGACGCGATAGATAATCACCGATCAAACACTCCGATTGGTTCTTACATGTTGTCCTTCCCAATGAAGCTCATGAGCAGAACGTGACTTCGGAGGAGCAGAGGATCTGGACTCGGGATCCCTGCGGTCTGCAGCCTGAAACACAGACTGTGAGGTTCTACTGGGTTCTGATGTCACCACGTTATAATAGATGGATGCATGGTTCTACTGGGTTCTACTGGGTTCTACTCTGACCTGATGAGGTTCCTCATCTCCTTCTCCGCCCAGGTTCTCACCATCTTCCTGGGGTTCCCTTTGCAGTACCCGTGACGGAACCTGAGGAACAGCAGAGGAGCAGAACCCTGTGACCGATGCTCGGAGTTCTGCGCCGAAGAACGCCGTTGGAGGCGACGGGAAGTTCTACCGGAACTCTCCGCTGACGTATTTGTCGCGGTCCTTGAAGAGCAGGATGGAGGTCTTGTAGATCTTGATGGCTCTGCTGTCTCCTGCCGAGGTGCCGGCGTGATAAACGTTGGCCTGAAACACACACGGGACCGTTCACCCTCAGAACCCGCGGGTACCGGTTCTGTCCGGCGTCAGGTATTGACGGTGGCTGACCTCCTTGCCCGTGCTGATGCAGCCGTTGATTTCGCAGATCACGCCTCGACTCAGCATCTTGAACAGGATCATTCGAGTCCGAGGATCCAAAACCTGCAGGAGAAGAAACGATCAATAACCAATGATCGCCCGCTGGTTATTAATCCATTAGGTCTGACTTTTTTCACTTCCTGTCGGGCCTTTTCTAAATAAAAGCGTCGTCGCGTGCGGCTCACCTGTTCGACCGTGGCTCGATCCGATTTGTCCTTCACTCTGTACCTGCGGAGGGCAGCCAATCACAGTGTTAGTCGTGCCGGTCACGTGACCGGCGGCGAGAACAACACTCGGGCGCGGTCAGACGTACGTGTCGGAGTCTCTCTGCTTCTGCATCGTCTTCACTTTATTGATCACCGAGTCGGCGTAGTTCAGTTTATCTGAAAGCAACAGAATCAGACGGATCAAAGTAAAACAAACATCGTTAAACGAACAATAATCAATTAATCAGAACCGATCACTGTCGTTACCCAGGTTGATCTTGTGCTCGTACTTCCTCAGCGCTTTGTCGGACGGCGTGGACGAGGACAGCGTCCTGCTGGACGGGTTCTGTCTGTTGGACTGAGACACACACATTCAGACGGCTGACGGAGACAAACCGATCGGTTAATCAATAAATAATCCATCAAACCTGGCAGTTGAGAGACGCCCTGTTGTATCTCTTGGTCAGATTTCCTCCTGCTGGACACCACACCCACTCTTCACCATCGTCTTCATCCTCTTCATCCTCCTCCTCCTCCTCCTCCACATCCTCCTCCTCCTCCTCTTCCTCCTGTCGCTGTGACGGAGGCTGCAGAGTGACATCACTGATCTGACTCAGCACAGCGGACACCTGTGATTGGTCGCTGGAGACCAGAGGAGAAGAAACAAATGCCAGGTGAACTCACGCCAGGTGAGCAGCAGCTGCGCTCTGATTGGTTCTGAGATCTACACCGTTTAGATCTGAGCATTAATCAGATTCATTGATCAGGTCTCCTCTGGACTAACCAATAATCAGCTGGTAATACAAAGAGATGAAAGTATATCACTGATTGATCAGTGCTCCCATAAATCCAATCAATCAATCGATCAGTAAAACGGCAGTGATCGAGTGTACTTACTGATCAGTGTGAATATCGATCGGAATCTAGAACATCAGCAGAACCGGACTGAGCTCGTCTCACCTGTCCTCCTCCGCGTCATCAAATTGTCCAGGTACACAATCGACCACCGACATGACGTCACAGCCCGCAGGTGGAGACCAGAACCAGAATCTGAACCGGGTTCACGGTGATGCGGACTGAGATCAACTGGGTACGATCTCAGTAAACAGCGTGGTCACTCCACTTCCGTGTTTGAACACGTGTCTACGGCGAGAAAGGAGGATCTTTCATGATAAAAGTCGCGCCAGTGCGGAGCTTTTAAGTTGAAAACCCCTCACAGGAAGTGTCCTGTAACGTGTTAGCCGTTAGCTCCGCAGACCAGTGTCGTTTTCACAGTTTCATGAAGTTTCAGTGACGATGTCTGTGGACCTGGACCGGACCCCCCGGTCTCTGCTGGTCTGTGACCGGTCCAGTTTCCTGGACGAGAAGAACCGGGTCGGTTCGCAGGTGGAGCAGCAACATTTCAACTACAAGGTGGGACCGTTAGCATGTTAGCATGTTAGCCTGACGATGCTCCACACCGCGGTTCGCTGGCGCTGCCTGCTAACGAGCGTGAACGAGCGTGAACGAGCGTAAATGAACAGGTCGGCGTGATGAGTTAGCGGTTAGCATGCTAACAACAGGGCACGGAATTTCAAAATAAAAGTCTGGGTTCTCTTCTTTTAACTGCGCGTTGGGATTGTCATGTAGAGACAGCGCAGTTTAACATGTATAGTATAGTTATACGTATATTTACCTCAATATTACCGTCGCAAAGTTATTGTACTTGAGTATTTCTACTTCAGTACCTTCAGAGTAAAATGTTCAGGAAACCTTTTAACACCTGACCAAACATACAGGTGTGTTAAACACCCAGAATATATATAGTGACTATTAACATTTGAACACAAAAATTCAACCTAATCTCACGTGACGTTTTTGATTTTTTTTTTTTTACCTGTGCAGGTGTCTGTGCTGCTCCCTGAGTGTAGCTCCGCCCCCCCTCACCTGGAGTCTGTGATAAACAGCTTCAGCAGTTTCTATCTGATCAGGAAGCTGCCCATATACGAGCTGCTGGATAAACACTTCCTGGAGACTGCTGTGTACCAGGGTAACAGCTGCACACACCTGAGAGACACACCTGGCCACACCTGTGTGGCCTCAGAGACACACCTGCACACTGACGAGTGTTTCTGTGTTTCAGGGAGTGTGTACGGTCTGTCGTACGGGACCAGAGTCGATGAGGACAACTGCGTCGCCCTGTTGCCGAACGGTAAACACCTTCCTCCTCTTCCTCGCTGATGAAAGCTATGACATCACTTCCTGTTTACTGTCTGACCTGTAACTGTATCTTCTGTATGACCAACCACACAATGACATCACACAGGTGGAGCTAGATCCTGAACCAAAGCACTTAAATAACACGGCAGATTAGAGAGGACACGTGTGAGGGACACCTGTGACACCTGTGACACCTGTACCACCTGTACCTGTCTGTCTGCAGGTCGTCTGTCTCTCTCTCTGGACAAAGACTCGTTCCAGGTGTTGGGAGTCGAGGGGAAACCGTCCAGGTTCAACCACAGGACGAAGAGCAGATACGGTGAGAACACGTAAATATAAAACATGAAAATTGACTGAATTCATTTAAAATGAATTAAAATGCTGCAAAAACAACCGATCATGTGACCCTGAGCGTCGAGAAGCTGATTGGTCGATCCAGCACGGGTCGGACAAAGCGCGTTAACATACATGCAGCGATGTCACGTGTAAACATGGAACTGTACAAATACTTACCTACTGGTACTCTGTGTATTTGTACTGTAGTTGTGTGTGTAGACTTGACCCACAGCAGCATGGCTCCAGGTGGGCGGGGCTACCTGAGGCTCCTCACGGGTCTGCAGTCACGACTTCACCTGAAGACTGATTTCATGTTGTCGCATCATCCAGGTGAGAGCTCCGTCGTCGTGCAGGTGAAACTCACCTGTGCACTCGATTATTACCCATAACTCCCTGCTGCCTGTCCCGCAGGGGGCGGAGCCTCTCTGCAGGCTCTCCTGTCTCGATATGATTGGTCGGAGCACAGGCCTGAGATCAGCAGCCGCGGCCTGATGGACCTGCCCTGCCCCACCCTGCTGACCCCTCACCGGCAGTCATGTGACCCTCACAGCTTCCTGGAGTGGCTCGGAGCCGTGGACGCCGACGTCAGCTGGTGACGGCCGGTCTCTTTTACCTGCGGCGTAAACGCACCTGTCGGGCAGGAAACTGTGAACTCTTCTTCTGTGGTTTCAGCGAGAACTCCTCCAGCAGCTTCCTGTCCTCGTTCGTCTGTCCCGAACCGAAGGCGACGCTGAGTCGAGCTCTGAGCGTCTCCGTCTGCGGCCTGCTGCTCCCTCAGGACGTTCAGCGCCTGATCCAGGAGATCAGGTGAGCGCGACCTCGCGGACCCGAGCGTCCCCATCTCCGGGGACGTGATCTTAGAAAACCTGGATCCGAATCTGTCGCTGAATTATTTAAGGTTGGACTAAAAACACGGAGGTTAAAAATCTGTAGGATCAGAAAACAGTGACGTAACGTCAGGCGTCACTTCCTCACCTGTCCTGCAGGTGTTACCTGGAGCAGCTGGGGACGGCGTCCTGGGCGTCTCTGACGGTTCACGGGTTTGCTGACAGTCCTGTATCATGGGGGGGCGGCGAGCACGGTTTCCTGAGGGGAGGAGAGAACTTCTACACCCTGCTGATGTTCCACGACCACACCTACCACCTCCACCTGGCGACAGGCGCGCACGACACCTGCCCGCCTTGATGATGTCATCAGCTTCGAGCTCTTTTATTTGTGCTTGATCGGGTTTTGTTGTAGAAACTTGATTCAGGACAGTTTTTGGTTGAATTAAACTAAGTTTGTGTTTTCTCTACTTTGGTTAAAATAAAAACGACTCATCACGGTGAAACTGAACCGAGCTCAGCCTCATTCAGAGGTTTTTAATATTTTTACACATCATATTTCTATTGGTTCCGGCCGGCGTCATCAAAATAAAACAGGAACAAGTGAACCGGGTCGTCATCAGGTTAAATCTGACTGGATTATTTGTTTTTGTGTAAATGTTTCTGTACAAAACGATTTAGAAAATGTTTAATAAAGTTCCTGTTGTTGTTATAGGACAGTTACAGTCGAGGAGGATTTAATCAAACTCTCAGGTGGATCGTTCATGTCCGTGAAGCCTCGGCCAGCAGCCCGTTAGCTTAGCTTAGCACACAGACTGAAAATAGGGGAACTGCTCTGAGCTGAGTCAGTTCAGAAACTGGAGGATTTACTGTGACAGTTACGTGTGACAGACTCTCTTTAGTCGGACCTTTGACAAATCACCTGGACACATGATCACATGACTCACAGGCCACGCCCACACACGACAGCGTCACTTCCCAGGTATGAACCAGGCTGCAGCTGGAAAACATCTGTCAAACGGCTAGAGAAAAAAAACATGATCCACCAGAGGAAACCCAGAGGCCAAAGGTCAGCGTTAGTCCACTTCCTGTTTCTGCTCCGGTTCATTCCGACGTGGAAATTCATCAGTAGGAATTCTGGGAGAAGGTCAGAGGTCACGTCCATTTAAAGAAGAGTTTAACAATCTACATCCTCCTGCTCCGTGTCACAGGTTTCAGTTTCATCTCTGTCAGCAGACGGCCAGTTAGCCTAGCTTAGCATTAAGACTGGATGCAGGGGGAACTGTTAGCCTAGCTTAGCATTAGGACTGGACGCAGGGGGAACTGTTAGCCTAGCTTAGCATTAAGACTGGACGCAGGGGGAACTGTTAGCCTAGCTTAGCATTATGACTGGACGCAGGGGGAACTGTTAGCCTAGCTTAGCATTGGGACTGGACACAGGGGGAACTGGGGAAGAGTTTTGTGTATCATGGTTATTGGATAAAAACATTCTAATGCAGAACTTCCATTAGAGATCTGCGGTTTTAAGGCGGTGACCAGACAAACTCAGTACAAACAGTCTGTTTCTGTGTTATTAATAATGAGTATATTAATGGAGCTGAAGGTAAAAAATATTCAGGACTTCCTGACTTTGTGCTAAGCTAGGCTAACGTGGACCGTCACAGATGAAACCTGAAACCTGAGAAGAGGAGGAATGTGAGGTTCAACGACAAAAGAGGAAGCGACAAGTGTTTCCCATTGAAGACAGAGCCTGCCGAGTCACTGCTTCTACCTAAGAAGTGCTGAGTAATCTGACCAGTCCAAGTCCAGATACCGGTCCAGGTTCTATCAGAGCTCGGTCCCCCTCTGCAGGTACTGCAGGATGGAGTCCGTGCCCTGCGAGGAGCCCCAGACTCTCTTCAGGGCTTCGCACTCGCGCTCGTTCGCTTGCTCCAGGACGCCGCGGCTGGTGTTCCTCATGAGGGCTTTGGACTCCTGCAGAACCTGCAGGACAGGAAGCAGAACCAGCGCTGAGGTGAGGAAGAAGAAGAAGCAGCGTGTGTGTGTGTGTGTGTGTGTGTGTGTGTGTGTGTGTGTGCGCCGAGTCTGACCAGGGAGTCGACGACCACCAGCTCTTTGACCCGCAGCATCACTTCCTGCGTGAAGGTTCCCGGCCACAGAACCTGAGACACCAAACCTTTACAGCACGCCTCCTGAGCCGTCAACTTCCTGCCGCTCAGCAACAGCTCGTTAGCCTGGAACAGAGCAGAACCGTGACTGGGCCACGCCGAGGTCCGACCTCTCGACCTCTCAACGAAGCGGCGGACTGACCGAGGCGAGACCCATGATGTACGGGAAGGTGAAGGACGAGCAGGCGTCGGGCGTCTGGCCGTAGGACGTGTACGGCGTCTGGAACCAGGCCTTCTCATTGGCCCACACCACGTCGCACAGCGGCAGGATGGCGGCGCCCAGGCCGAGCGCCGGCCCGTTCACCGCCGCCACGATCGGCTTCCTGAACTGGATGAAGGTGTTGACGAAGGTCCTGGTGTGGAGGAAACAGAGGTCAGAGGTCGACGCTCGGAGCCGACGACGGGGTTTCATGTCCCCACCTCCCGCGGGCGTCACCTAATGGTTTCGGCCATTTTGATGCTCTCCTTCTTCCTGTCGTCCGTCAGGCGCCTGATGAAATACAGGAAGTCGAGGCCGCAGCAGAAGACGCTGCCGACGGCGCCGAGCAACACCAGCTTACTGTCGTCCGACGCCGCCGTCGCCATCGCGCTCTGGATCTCCTTCATGACCTGACGAGGAGGAGAGGAGACCAGGTGTGGTCGGTAACCATGGCAAGGAGCGTTCGGACAGGTGAAGGCGGGACCGGGGGTGGAGGGGGCGGGGCTCACCTCGGGGTTGAGCGTGTTGTTCTCGGAGCTCTTGGTGGAGAGCAGGATGTGGGTGAAGCCGTCCTGCTTCTTCACCACGATGTCGCGGTAGCGGTACGCGCTTTCCGTCTGCCGGACGCTGAACCGCAGGCGCTTGTCAAAGGCGGAGCGTTCCTCCAGGCGACGTTTCCCCGTCGCGCTGGTCGCCCCGGCGACCGCGCTCTGCCCGCCCGACATCCCGCTGGCAGCGACCGCCTCCATTAATGGCGAGTTTCCTGGAGGGGAAAAAAAAACGGTTGTCGGTCAGACGGAAACGCTCCGGGGAAAACTCACGCTGTCAACCTCGTGACCTCTGACCTCACCTGTGCCGCTGAGGGACCGCATGGCGGCGGGCGTGATGGGGATCCGGGGCGGGGGCAGTGGGTTCTGGCCGCGGGTCGGGTCCCCATGCGGGCCCTCTCCTCGCCGGGCCCCAGCTGCACCCCCGCGGGCTTCTCCAGCAGGGCGACCTCGGGCGGGACCAGGTGAGCCTCCTGCGCTCCGGCCTCGAGGCCGTGGGCCGCCTCGCTCGGGGACTCCTCCGAGTCCAGGCGGCTGTTCATCGGACTCTTGGGGACCAGGATCTTGATGCCGGTTTTGGAGAGGTCCACGCTGCGGCGGGCCGAGCCGCCCTGAGCCGCCGACATCGGGCCGCCGCCGAAGCGGGGGGCCGGCCGTGGCTGCTGGGAGCCGACGGAGGCCGGGCGGGCGAGTCCGATGGGGGGCAGGTGAGCAGGAGCGGCGGGGGGCTTCACCTGGCGACAGTCTCCGGTTAAACCCGCGGCGACGTCACCGCCGACGCCGCTGTTGGCCGCGGGGCCGCACGGCAGCCTGCAGGGCGGCCTGTGGGCGGAGCCGCAGTGGAGGCCGGGCGAGCTGCGGGTGGAGCGCAGCAGCGTGCCGTCCCTCTGCCTCTCGGCCTGCTGGCGGTTGAACTCGTGGACGTAGATCATGCAGGTGGACAAGTGACTCTCGGGCTCCCAGGTGTCCTCCTCCGAACCGTAACCTCTCCACCGGACCAGGTACTCCACCTTCCCCTTCTTGTTCTTCCTCTTGTCCACGATTCTCTCCACCTGCGGGGGACGGCGTGCACCACCACCACCATCCATCATCATCATCATCATCATCATCATCATCATCATCATCATCAGTCACCAGATTCACACACACAGACATTACGAACCAACAAGAAGAAGAACAGGTGATCCTGCAGCAGAACCTGAAGTACTGTGTGCAGGTGTGTGTGTAAACTGACGTCATTCTGGTTAATCTCAGTTCACAACTTTATGTTGGGAAACATTCTCACGCGACTTTTAGCGCCTCAACTTTTTTGTAGCTCCGTGTGTTTTAGCTTCCATCAGTATTTACCCAACTTACTCTTTACTACTTAAAATCTTTAAATCTTCAACCTCGAGTTTTCAACCTGTCTCGCGACCGGACGCAGGTGATGATGATGAACTACTCATTAATTGTTCGGCACTTCCTGTTTGTATATAAGAATAATTTGTCATTATATATTTAATGATTATTCTCTCAGCATCCTACACACTCCAACACCCAGCTAACATCCGGCTAACTCTGATGCTAACTCTGCTGCTAACTCTGATGCTAACTCTGCTGCTAACTCAGGTTGGAGTTTTCATCTTCCGGTTCGGAGACTCGGACCCGCGGTGACGAGTCCACCGGCTGCTGACCGACCAGTTTGTTCAACTTTTCTCCGGTTCGCCGAATCGTAAACTTTACTCCCCAACTCTCCGTTAGCCGCCGTTAGTGTGTTAGCATTAGCTCGCGTCACCTCGTAGAACTCCTCCGTAGCCATGGAGACTGTGCGCGCGCACGAGCAGCTTCCAGGGGCCCGTTCAGGTGAGCGCCAACATGAGAGAACAGGTGAGCGTCGAGTCCTCCTGACCTGAGATCTGCCCGTCAGGTTGTCAGCGGCGGTTAGTTACTTTATCACTGTTAACTGGCTGTTAGCCGTTAGCACGCCACCACCGAAACATCCGGTGCGACTCTGGCCTTCAAAATAAAAGCCCAGAACTAAACGTAACAGGTGTTTAATGATGGACGGGAAACACTCAGGGAGGTTAATGACTTAAATGTGAGGTTTGTGTTTCCGTTTCTGAGGTAAAAACCTTTGAAATTGAGCAAATAACATAAAAACACTTTCATTAAACGAGAACTTTAATCAATGAAGGTGAAAAAAACAGTAATTAATGCAAAAAATGTATTCAAACCAAACTGTAAATTATCCATTAATTAAACGTATATTTGAGACCCCCTGAATTTACACTTTAACAGTAATATTAGTATCCTTAAGATAGAAGTAAGGGGGTTTCTCTAATGTTCATGTGACAGAGAAGCTCAGATCCTGGATCAGCGGGGTCCTCCTCAGTCAGACTTCTTGTGGCGGGGCGTCACGCCGTCATCGTCATCGCTCCCGGCACGGTGGTTTTTGTAGCAGAGGAAACAGAACATGGCGACGATGGCGAGCGGGAACCCGACCAAGAAGCTGCCGAGCAGCGGAGCCTGGCTGAACAGGGGCTGGACGGGTGGAGGACGGAGAGGTCAGAGGTCAGGAGACAGGACAGGGGGACAGGAAAGGACCGCAGGGACTCACCGTCAGCGTGGCCTTAATGTCGTAAACGAAGCGCTTGGCGCGCTGGACGACGCCATTTCCTCCCCGACACTGGAAACACAAAACAAACGGACGTTGGCGTTCAATCCAACGTCTCCGCCGTCCTGCGGCCGAGTCCGTCCAAACTCACCTCGATGCTGCCGTCCAGAACGCCGTTCAGGAAGTCCAGCAGGTGGCGCTCCGTCTCCATGGTGCCCGGCGGCAGGAAGTAGCCGTCGTTGGACAGATTAACGACGATCAACGACGGGACGATCACCTCACTGAGAACAAACCCCCCCCCCGTCAGGAACGCCGTGAACTGAGACGTGACGACCTCGTCCAGGTGCGTCGCAGACTCACCCCATCACCAGGCCGCTGATGTAATCGCTGTCCTCCATGACGCCAAAGTAGAAGCTTCTGAAAGGAAGACGCACGCTCAGATTTTAATTTGTGTCATTCTTTCAAAATAAAAGGGTCTGTTGACGTGTCTCTGACCTGCTGTAGGTCTCCCTGTGGTCCGCAGCCACCTTCTCCAGCAGGTGTTTATACCTGAACAGGTGACAGGAAGTGCGTCACGGACGCCGTCACATTGTTTATTTAACTGACGGGTGACGAGTTACCTCAGACTTTCCTTGCACAGGTTCTTCTCCACCAACGCCAGCACCACCAGTTTACCTGCAGGAGAGAGGCGTGGTCACTTCACCTGAACCAATCAGTGTAAGGGGCTGCTGCGCTCAAACCCTGAGCCCTTCAGGTCCACGAAGAATATAATACAGGTGTGTACCTGTGCGTGATGTCTCAGGTGTGCTGCTGTTACCTGACTCTCCCATGGCGTACAGAGTGTAGCTGTCGATCTCGCTGTAGTTCGGGAAACGCTCTCTGTTGATCCACGACTTCAGATCACCATCACGTTCCTCTGAAACACAAACTCAGTAAGAGACGGTTCCACCTGTCCACAGGTAAACTTTCCAGAGAGACAGTTTCTCCGTCTCACCTTTGTAGGTGACGGAGGTCCCGTCTTTAAAAACCACCACAGCCGGCAGAGACGACAGGGAGACATCCTGGAGACACCGGCTTTAATAAAACTCTGAACTCACCTGGAGTCCCCGCCCTCAAGTTCTACTGGGTTCTACTGGGTTCTACTGGGTTCAGGTTTTACCTTTGGCAGAACATCTCTGGTCGCAGAGAAGAAGTAAGTGTGGATGATCAGCTCTTCAGCTGCTGACGTGTAATTTCCCTGAAAACGCATCAGAGGTCAGAGGTCAGTGTGTGTGTGTGTGTGTGTACCTGTGCGGATATTGGGTTTAGACTGGGTCTTCAGGATCAGGCGTGTGTGTGTGTGTGTGTGTGTGTGTGTGTGTGTGTACCCTCAGCTGCGATGTGGAGCCAACATACACAAACAGGACATCATGGTGGCTCCTGGCGTGTTGGAAGAGCTGCAGACTGCTCAGGGATCGGACCAGCGGCCTGAAGGACACGACACAGACCGGGTCTGATCCAGATTCACCCGTTCACACGTGGACACGCAGCAGCCGGACGTGGACTCACCCCCCGACTCGATTAACAAAGTCCATGATCCCGTCTTTGGTTCTGCGACCTGAATAATTATATTTCACGTCTTTCTTCAGCCTGAAAACAGAAAACACGTGTCAATCATTCACTCAGAAGCATCCAGAGCCGGACTCTGATTGGTTGATGCGCAGTGATGTCACAGCGAGGACTTACATGACGATGGCCGGATAAACTCTGACCCGGAACTCTTTGGCCAAACCTACAGAAAAAACCCCAGAACCCAGAAGTTTTATCGCCGAGACGCCGGAGGTTGGTTTGATTTGTTTCACGTTCGCTCTGACGCAGCGACTCACCGGCGTTGGCGGTGGCGTCTGATCTGCCGACGTTGACCGGAGAACCGAGACTCTTCAGTTCTGATCCGATCTGATGCCAGACGGGGTCCAGCTGTTTACAGAAGGTACACCAGGGGGCGTAAAACTGCACGAAACACAACACGGCGTCAGTCACTGGTGACGTCATGGGTTTATAAATAAAGTTTTAGTCTGAACCCAACCCTCAGCTGCGGTCCCAGCGGGCCGGGCCGCAGGGGAAACTCCCGTGACACACTGAGCTCTTCGTAAATGTGCACGTACTTTAATGAGCCAGACGTCGTCGGCTCCTCTGGTCTCCATGAAGCTGAGGAACATGATCAGACCAACGAGTTATTAACGCGTTTGGAGCGAAAGATCAAACGAAACCCTCAGAACCAATGAAAACAGTCCAAATGTTCGCTTTAATCTACGACTCAGAGTCAAACGGACGAGGAGGATCACGCGGTACGACCATAAGATGAATATTTGCAGATGATTTGTGTTCACACTCACGAATCGTCCAGCTCCTCCACGAAGGCCGACACCGGCAGCAGCGACGCACACAGCAGCGCTGACGACAACACACACAACAAATAATGAATATTTTCATAGCGACACGCTCAGGTGTTACCCGGTTTAACCAGCCTCAGAACACATGGAAAAATGAATGCAGGACGTACCTGAGAGCAGGACTGAGTTCCTCTGGGCCAACATGTCGACTGATAGAGGAGATTAGCAACGTGGAGTTTATCTGCTAACTGCTAACGGAGCAAACACACACTGCTAATCTGGAGGATTAAAAGGTAGGATTCAATCCACTGAAGCTTTATTGGCAGCAGCTTTACATGAACAACAACAACAGATTCTACTGTTCAACAATAAACAACAGTGTCATCTGCAAATTATAACAATAAATCAACACTGGGGGTGGAGGAGGGGAAACAAAGGGTGGAAGGAAGGAAGGTAGGAAGAAAGGGAAGAAAAAGGAAGGGAACAAGCAGATAAGGAAGGAGACAAGAAGGTAAGAAGGGAAAAGAGGCAAGCAATGAAGAAAGAGACACCAAAGAAGGAAATGAGGTGAGGAAGGAAGGAAGGAAGGAAACAAAAGATAAAGAAGGGAACAAGTTTCCAGAGGAGAATAGAAGAGAGAAGTTGAAATCATTGTCTGATCAGTCAGATGCCAACAATGCTGATCAATCAATAATCAACACAAGTGCAGATAATTCAGGATGATTATGGGTTTTATCTTCTCTGAAAACAGGCAGCGTATCCACGGCAACAATATGCAAAACAGCCATGTCATCTCCACCCACACAGCCAGCCCGTGTTTCCTCTTCCCGCCCGATCGTCTGTCGACCTGCTTCTTCTTCTTCGGTTTTAGTTGAGCAGAGGTTTCCCCTCCGTCGCAGCGCCCGTCTCAGGTGAGTCTGGAGCAGGTGCTGCAGGTGAGGTGCCGCGCTGGTCGAGCAGGGCGGAGCTGGCGGCGGCGTCAGAAGTATCGCCTGTTGGCTCCTGTTGGTCGAAGGCCATCGATCCGGCGCCAGAGCCGTCGGCTTCGCTCTCCATCCAGCAGGATTCGCTGTCGGATGCCGACGACGCCCGGCTCTTCCACCAGGGGCGGTGAGTCCGCGCGCCGGCGCCGAGTCGGACTCCCACCGAACCGTGACAGGTGAGCGTGGTGCGGCGAGACGAAGCCCCGCTGGAGCTGAACGACGAGCGCAGGTCCTTCTCTTGCAGCCGCAGCACGGCGCGCAGCAGCGGGACGTGGCAGCCGATGGCGGCGCGGTACTTCGGGTGCGTGATGGCGTAGATGATGGGGTTGTGGATGGCGGAGGCCTTGGCGATGACGGCGGGGACTGAGTTCATGTAGGGAGTCAGCAGGTGGGCGTAGCCGGCAGTGGCGGTCAGGGCGACCGCCGAGTACGGAGACCAGGACACCACGAAGAGCAGGATCACTCCCAGAGCCACCTTGGCCATCCGCCACTCGCCCCGCAGGCGCACGTACGCCTTGTTGGTGTCTCCGCACCTGAGACGCACCACCTCCCGCCCCGCCCGACGCACCGTCTGGAAGATGGCAAAGTAGCAGCCGGCGATGACGGCGAGCGGGATGAAGAAGACGAAGGCGAACAGCAGGATGGTGTACGTGCGCACGCCGACCGTGAAGCTCATATAGTCCCAGCTGCAGGACGTCTGCAGGCCTTCGGGGACGTAGGCGCTCCACCCGAAGAACGGCGGCAGACTCCACCCCAGGGAGTACATCCACACCCCTGCCAGCACCGCCGACACCCGCCGCCGACTCACCGCGCCCAGCACGGCCAGCGGGCGCGTGATGGCGAGGCAGCGGTCCGCCGCGACGGCCGTCAGCGTCATCATGGAGGTGATGCCGAACAGCGCGCCGCAGAAGGCGTACAGCTCGCAGGCGAACTCCCCGAACACCCAGCGGCGGTGGAGGCTGGCCACGAAGAAGACCGGAGACTGCGTCAGCGACATCAGGAAGTCGGCGGCCGCCAGGTTGACCACCAGCAGGTTACTGGGTGACCGCAGCGTCCGACTGCGACAGAACACGTAGATGACCAGGGCGTTTCCCAGCATGCCCGTCACCCCCACCAACAGGATGACCGAGCCGATGATGTAATGGGCGTGGTCGGGGACGTCCACGGTGGGGAACAGGTGAGGCGGCGGGTGAGGGTGAGTGTGGCGCGTGGGGGCGTGGTCGGGCCGATGGAACAACTTCGACGTCCTGAGCTGAGGGTGGAGGTCGGTCAGGGAGGCGGAGCAGTTTTCTCCGCCAGCGCAGAGAGAGGACGAGCTGGTCGGGTGGAGCTGACTCATTGCCGGGGCTGGGTCGGTTCGGTTCTGTCCGCGGACTCGTCCGTCCCTCTATTTATGTTCCGATTGCCTGAGCGCGAGTCATTGATCGGACCTCAGACTGATCCATTAAATCAACAGCTGGACCAGATGTGACCTGATTCCTGCAGTTTCATGTGGATCGTTAACGTTTGCGGGTTAATGAGCTTTTAACCTCAGTGAAAACCGGGTCGGACTTTGTAACAGGCCGTGAGTTCTGATGACGTCAAACTCTGTTAAACAGGATGGAAAACAGAACTCCGCAGTCCAAACAGCAAAAAGGGTTTTAAAGGAATATTACAACAACATACATCGAACTCGGCTAGGCTAACAGTTTCCCCCTGCATCCAGTCCCTGTGCTAAGCTAGGCTAATGGCCCTTGACTCTGCCTTGCATTTGAAATGTGGGGCAACAGATATCGAGTCCTCCGTGACCTTCATCACTCAGACGGCAGCTTCTTCTTCCCACAGCGCACCAGGAGTCCATCAGCCCGAAGAACTTTCCATCCCATTGATCCATCGGTCGATTGGTCGATCAATCGATCAGTAGAGAGGTGATCGCCGCAGTGTCAAAAAAGCTTCCACCAGAGCGAGGAGCGATTGCTGAGGTTTGTGTTTTCATTGAGTCCGTCTTAGTCCAGGAAGTTGGTCTCCTGTATCCAGGTGAGCAGCAGGTGAGAGGTCATTTGGATTGGGCAGGGTGGGCAGGGGGCGGGGTCGTGCGACGCTTCAAGCTCTGCCTCTTCACCAACCTGCCCATCATCCCTGTGAAACCACGGAGAAGATGAGGAGATAGAGATGGCCGACAGAGCTGCAGACAGACAGCGGGGACGGCGCTCGCCCTGCGACACAACGAGAGACGGACGTTTTCAAACTGGACTCTCATGGTAAAAACTGAAGGGAATCAGGAAACCGCCCGACAACGTACCTCCTGCTCGAGGAGCCATCTGATTGGGCGACATCCTCTGTGGGCGGAGTCAGGTCAAACAGGATGGTCTCGGTGTTCGCCAGACAGAAACCGTTGGACCTCATGATCTCTGGACGGGAAACGCAAAGGATAACGTTTGAGCAACAGGTTGACGAAGCTGGATGAGGAACAAACCAAACGCTGTTCGAGAAAACACCAATTTAACGTCAGGACGTTAACTCGCACAACTCACATTCGACACATTCGATGACTTAATGCTGAAAATGAAATTAAACTGACCCGACAGAGCCACCGGACTCTGGAGGTCGTTTAGCTCCTGGTCCTCCTCTGCACAGGTGTGGTCCTCCTCCTGCCTGAAGGCCCGGTCTCCTTCTGGTCTGCAGATCTGGTCCTCTCTGAAGGTCTGATCCGCAGCAGATGGCTCAAAGAAAGCCAGCACTGCTTCAGAGTGAGAAAACTGGAAAATAAAACGAGAACGTCAGAGGTTCTGCTCCTGAAGTTTTCACCTGTCTCAGTCATGTCAGTGTGTTGTGGTACTTTGTGCAGTAATACTGTGAATGGTGTGTACCTTGTGTGGTAAAGCGATGATGGTCTTGAGCAGTTTGTCCACCTCCATGACTTTGACTTCAGGATGTGCTCTGAGATCAGCAGCTTGGACCCTCAACAGACCTGAAAGCACACAGTACTGCTACTCCGGTGCAGACAGTACTACTTGTAATAGTACTCATACTACTGCTGAGTATACTCTCGTTCAGGTGAGTACAAACTGACCTGAGAGCAGACTGCGGGACAGAGTCTCTCGGTCGTCAGGGAAACCGTCCACCAGCCTCTTCATCATCCGAGCCAAGTCTCCGTCAGTCCTGCTCAGCAGCAGGAAGCCGCCATCTGAAAGCTCCACCCTCACCTGCATCTCACCTGAGAGGAGCTCCGCCCCCACGTCCACCACCTGGGGTGACATCATCACCTGTTCCGACATCGCTCCTCTCTGCTCCTCTCCCTCTCCTCTCTCTCCTCTCTGCTCCTCTCCTCTTCCTCTCTCCTCTCCCTCTCCCTCTCCTCTCTTCTTCCTCTCTCTCTTCTCTTATTTCTCCCTCTTTCCTCCTCTCCCTCTCTTCTCTCCTCTTTCCTCCTCTCTTCTCTTCTCTTCTCTCTCTCCTCTCTTCTCTCTCCCTCTCTTCTCTTCTCTTCTCTCCTCTCTCCTCCTCTCCCTCTCTCCTCCTCTCCTCTCTCCTCCTCTCCTCTCCTCTCTCCCGAGCATTCATCGGGATTGAAAAGTTAAAGCAGCTTTGAGTGTCAGTCGTCACACTTTCTGATCATAATCCCAATAATCCATCACAGCGTCAGAGGATCAATCAGCTCGTTTCCTCTCACTCACTGTTCATAACCTTTCACATCAATGGATAATTTAATGATCAAAGAGCCTTAAACCTTTAAAGTCTCAATTTTAAAAACCTTGTTGTGAATATTGATTATCACTAAAACATCAGTATGATCAGCCCATTGATCCGACAGGTGTGTGACACCTCTGATAAAAAGTGTCAGTTCACACACGGGTTCAAAGACACAAGCGAATTCAAGTGATTTTTAAAAATCAACAGGAATGAAGCGAAAGATTAAAACAGCGGATTGGTCCTTTAATCTGTGGTCGAAACTAAAACCCTCAACTGACTGAAGCTGATTGGTCGACCTACTGACCCCTCACAGACCACCGCCCCCATCCAGGTCAGTGGAATCAGGTTAATTAGCTTGTGGTGGAAGGGGGGGGGGTCTGTTTCTGGTTTATTTTAGATAATCCACTTCCTTAATCTCAGCAGGACTACAGATTGTAAAACAGAAAACATGGACAGACAGAGACAGTTTTCACTTTCAGCTAATCAGACAAACACTGATGTTTTATTTTCCTTTAAAAAAAATCAAACAATAAAAACATGCGACACAGTTTCTGTTCAAGACGACCGTGACATCAGCAAGAAGGCTGGTGACATCATCCCCGGCTCAATATAAGATCTATAGCCCCACCCACAGTCTCACAGTCCAATCAGAGGTCACAGAGTGGCGTGGCGTTGGCGGACGTGTCGGAGCAGCAGCTGACGGTCCGGACTCGAGTAATTGCAGTGTCGGCATGGAAACGCCTCACCTGTGTGGTGCCGCCGGGCGTGGAGGTCCAAACTCTTCTTCTGAATACTGACAAAAAGAAAAACACGACGCGGCGTTACTCTGACCGCAGGCCGTAACCACAGCGACCGCAATCTGCGTCACCTGCGTCAGGCGTCTCACCTGCTGTAGTCGCAGTGTTGACACCTGTACGGCTTCTCCTGACTGTGAGTCCTGCAGTGTCGCAGCAGCGAGCTGCGATCGATAGACGCGTACGGACACTCAGCGCACCTGTACGGCTTCTCACCTGACAACACACACACACACAGTCAGCTGGCACAGAGTCTCAGGTCTGTGTGTGTGTTACCTGTGTGAGTCCTCAGGTGTGTGTGTGTTACCTGTGTGAGTCCTCAGGTGTGTGTGTGTGTGTGTTACCTGTGTGAGTCCTCAGGTGTGTGTGTGTGTGTTACCTGGGTGAGTCCTCAGGTGTGTGTGTTACCTGTGTGAGTCCTCAGGTGTGTGTGTGTTACCTGTGTGAGTCCTCAGGTGTGCGTTACCTGTGTGAGTCCTCAGGTGTGTGTGTGTTACCTGTGTGAGTCCTCAGGTGTGTGTGTGTGTGTGAGTCCTCAGGTGTGTGAGTCCTCAGGTGTGTGTGTGTTACCTGTGTGAGTCCTCAGGTGTGTGTGTGTACCTGTGTGAGTCCTCAGGTGTGTGTGTGTTACCTGTGTGAGTCCTCAGGTGTGTGTGTGTGTGTTACCTGTGTGAGTCCTCAGGTGTGTGTGTGTGTGTTCCAGTGTGAGTCCTCAGGTGTGTGTGTTACCTGTGTGTGTGTGTTACCTGTGTGAGTCCTCAGGTGTGTGTGTGTGTTACCTGTGTGAGTCCTCAGGTGTGTGTGTGTGTGTTACCTGTGTGAGTCCTCAGGTGTGTGTGTTACCTGTGTGTGTGTGTGCGTTACCTGTGTGAGTCCTCAGGTGTGTGTGTGTTACCTGTGTGAGTCCTCAGGTGTGTGTGTGTTACCTGTGTGAGTCCTCAGGTGTGTGTGTTACCTGTGTGAGTCCTCAGGTGCTGCAGCAGGGAGGCCTTCAGTCTGCTGCTGTAGGAACAGTGAGGACAGGTGAACGGTTTCTCTCCTCCGTGGACGCCCAGGTGACGTCTCAGAGTTAGCTTGGAGGAGAACTTCCTGTGGAGAAAATACGTCACGGCTGAGCTGACCAATCACAGCCCGACAGGTAACACACCTGGTCACACAGGTTCGAGTGTCATGGACTTCAGGAGCTGTGTGAGGGATTGTGGGTAACGTTCACCTGTGACAGAGCGAGCAGCAGAAACCGGTTTTGGTCCCTGATCTCCACCGACATCTGCTCTGTCGTCTTCTCCACGTCTTCTTCTTCCTTCTTTCTTCTGGCGTTCTTCTTCTTCTTCTTCACCGTGGCGATTTGCGGTGAACCAGTGTGAGGTGCACTGGTCTGACTGGGAACCCACACACACACAAATACTGGTGTCTGATTGGCTGCTGAAATGTTGCTCATGATGTTGTTGTGACGTAACAACATCTCGTCTCGAGAAGGTCAGCGGTGTGGAGTTTTTACCTGGCTGGAAGCTCCGCCTCCTTCCCTCCTGCTTGTCCAATCGGCAGGCCCCTCCATCCGTCTGGAAGAATCCAGAATCCAAACTGTTGTTACTGATTATTGATCGATGACCAGGAGCTGCAGGTGAGGACGAACTCACCTGAGCAGCCTTCCCCTTTGTGCGTTTGTCGGTGAGCGTCTCGTGACGCCGTCACCTTCTTCTTCTTCTTCTTCTTCTTCTCCTCCTGCCTCCTCCTCCTCCTCCTCCTCCTGCAGTGGTTCCTCCAGTGAGGCTCCAGCTCCTCCCAGCTGCCGGCCGTCCAGCTGCAGCGGACGCAGCTGAAGCCGCCGGCCGCTCGGTGCGATCGGACGTGGACGTCCAGCAGGCGCATGGACGGCAGCGCCGCGGGACACAGGAAACATGGCAGCCTCCGGGCGCCGGAGGGCGAAGTCCTCGCCTGCCGCTCGTCTGCTCTGATCCGCTTCGGGCCGTCGGACCGGGACTGGCGGGGGGGGTCCTCGGACGGAGGGGGGTGCTCGGTGGGATGGGAGGAGGGAGGAGGAGGAGGGGGAGGAGGAGGTCTGGGGGCTGAGATGCGACACAGTCCCAGAGTCATGAGGTGAGCGGACTGAGCCATCTCCTCCTGAGTGGCGGGGGGGTCGATGGGACAGGACAAGTCCACTGAAGCCCCCCTTAGAGGGAAGATGGTGGACTCCTCCTCCTCCTCCTCCTCCTCCTCCTCCTCCTCAAACAGAGTGCTGACCTGAGGACAGCAGGAGACGACGTTACCAGACAAACAGAAACATTACTGCAAGGCCTGTCTGTGTGTGTGTGTGTGTGTGTTTCAGGTGTGTCACCTCACAAGTGTGCGCGACCGGCAGCCCCCCCTCGGTGGTGATGTCACAGGTGGGCGGGCTCATGTTGTCCAGCATGTTGTAGAGCAGGAACTCCTCGTCCTCGTCGCTCTGCTTTGACTCTCCATTCAGATCCAGCCGATAGGGCGACGCCCCCGGCTGGAGACCCGCGTCGTCTCCGCCCTCGGCCCCGCCCCCTTCGTCGGCCTCCCCCATGTAGGTGAGGGCGGGGGGGCGGTGCCTGAGCAGCAGGTGGCTGCTGATGGAGGTCTTGAGTCCGCAGGTGAACTGGCAGAGTTTACAGCGATAAAACTCCACCAGGAAAGACTCCACCAGGCGCCCCGCCTCCCCCGACAGGCCCTCCACCTCCCCACAGTACAGGCTGGAGCTCACGGCCCCGCCCACCACCTGCAGAGTCACGGGGCTGACGTCTCGGTACCTCTGCTGCACTGATGACATCACCGCGACGTCACCAGAGTTCTGCGGCTCGCTGTGCTCTGATTGGACAGTCTCCAGGCATCTGACATTTAACCCCTGAAGGTGTCAAACACGCTGAGTTTTAAAATTCAAAACATTTACTAACAAATTATTTCCATTGAGAGTTTTAAATATTAGACAGAAAATATTTAAATATATTTTTTCCAATAATCACAGAACTGTTTGCATCAAATCTAAATCAAATGATTCACAATGTGGTTTATTCGTGATATTAACTTTTATGAAGCCACCTGCCATGAACGCTAATTACCTGGATTATTATTTATTAAAATAAATATTAACTTTCTAAACATACACACGTTGAAAGCACATTTTTTAAAAAAAAAGAATCCACAGCCCCCAAAATATCCACATTTCCCAAAAACACGCTGAGAGAATTTGTTCCCGAGTCAAAACATTAACATGACAGGAAGCTAGCCGAGCTAACGGCCACTTTAACGGCGATGTTAGCATCGGAGGCTAATGAGATTAGTTCCGTCCTTTAACCTCTGAACGACCCGAGCGACATTTAACGCAACAATCGCGTGTTCAACGTGACACCTGCGCAGGTAACAAGTGAAGGTTCAAAATTAAAGTCAAACTCACCGACCGCTCCAACTCTTTGTTTACTTCCGCCACTTCTTCTTCTACGGTGTGTACGGAAACAGGCCCGCGCTCCGCCGCCCCCTGGAGGAAGAGGACACGTACGTCACACAGACTGATTGATTGATCTGCAGATCATCTTGTCGATTGATCCACAAGTCAGAAAACGCTGAGATATTAAATTTACTGAGAATCTGATTGATTTTTGACAAATCACTTATCAATATCAGTAATTATTATTAGATTATATAAATATATGATATGATTATACCAGTGTTCACAGCTGCCAAGAATTGATGTCACTTCCTGTCAGTCATGTTTACGCTCTGAGACGTGTTATCAGAGTGTCTGTGGTCAACAGGAGAAGAAGAGCAGCGTGAACAGGGTCACATGACAACGTTGTTTTTTCCTTTTCTAACGAGACAGGAAGTGTGTCTGTCTGTCTGTGTGTGTGTCTGTCTGTGTGTGTGTCTGTCTGTGTGTGTGTGTCTGTCTGTGTGTGTGTGTGTCTGTGTGCGTGTGTGTCAGACGTCACTGTATCAGCAATCAGCCATATTGCATGACATTGTCTTCACAGCGAGCAGTGTTGCGTGACAAGTTGTGACCACAGACACGCACACTCACAGACACACACACACTTTGTTCAGGGCTGTGGAGCTGACTGGAGTCACAGTCGGAGTCAAAGTCACAGGTTTTCTCTGTGAGTCACATGACGTGAGTCACAGCTACACGTCGTCTCTGGTCAGCATGGCTCTCGTTCACACGCCGGACTCCACCTGCTGCAGAGTAACACGCCTCCACCTGCTGCGGAGTAACACACCTCCATCACAGGGTTCAGGTGCAGGACCGGCGTGTCAGGTGCAGCTGTTGGTTTGTGGGGGTGGAGGCAAACAGCGTGCAGTTGTGTAGTGATGCGGTTGTTCTGCTCCGCCTATTTCTGAGTTCTGCTTTGACTCGTCTCGTGTCTGAGCGTCAGTTTGGGGTTTGACGGTTACGACGTTACCACAAACTGAGAGGAACTGCAAAGACGAGACTGTAAGTCCACACCTGTCTTTACATTTATAAATATATATATATTATTATATATAAATATATATTATTATATTTATAAATCAATAACGGAGGAGAGACGTGCGTTAAACCGACAGATTAAACATTTAATCTGGGACGTCTTTAAAGGGAATAGTTAAACAGTTGTTTTACTTTACTTATTCTGCACTTGAATGACTTCATAATCTAATAAAACACAATCACTTATTGTTTGACCACGTTTCATTAAAATAATCTGAAATCTGACAATTCACTGGTTAAGTAAATTATGACGCAATTTATTGATTAAATGACGAAACCTCTGTTTCACCGGTTAAAATATAAATACTGTCAGCTGGAAACCTCGAAAGTGACGGGGTGAAAAATACTACATATGAGTACACAGAAGTATCAACAATACTATACGCCCTTAAAACTGCTGCAGGTTTTACTTTGACAAAAAAACTGAATGTAAGTGAAGCAACACAGTGACAGACATGAGTCAGATGGGAGGAGGAGGAGGAGGAGCAGGAGGAGCAGGAGGTGCACTGCAAAACAAACTGCACTTTTTTTAAAAAGAAAAGCTTTTTGTTTGTTTGTTTGTTTAGTGGCCCGCTGAATGACCACAACATAAACACAATCTCACAACATGACCTCCATGAGTGACATCATGAACTTCACAGTGTTCACCACTCAGGTAATTAATAACAGTTTTTGATTAATCAGTATTGATCCATATCAGGTTTCATGCATAAATTAAATGGGAGGCAGTCTGGACCGTTGACCTGCAGCAGGTGTGTTCAGGTGTGTCATTTCTCCCTGGCAGGACCCGCCCCTTCTCAGCCCCACGCCCACCACTGACGAGGACGACTACGAGGACTACCAGGACCTCATCTGTGACCAGGCCTCGGTGCGGGAGTTCAGGGGTCAGTTCGAGCCTCCACTTTTCTGGATGATCACCCTGGTGGGCGGAGTCGGGAACCTGGCCGTCGTGTGGATCTACCTGCAGCGCAGGCGGCTGAAGACGATGTCGGACGTGTACCTGCTGAACCTGGCGGTGGCCGACCTGCTGTTCCTGGTCACACTGCCGCTGTGGGCGTCCGAGGCGGTGCACGGCTGGAACTACGGCTCCATCCTCTGCAAGCTGAACTCCGCCCTCTACACCCTGAACCTGTTCAGCAGCATGTTGCTGCTCACCTCTATCAGCATCGACCGCTACATCGTCATCGTCCAGACCACCAAGGCGCAAAACTCGCAGGAGAAGCGCCGCCGCTGCAGCCTGCTGGTGTGCGTGGGGGTGTGGCTACTGGCCCTGCTGCTCGCCATGCCTGAGTTTGTGTTTGCCACCACTGCAATGGTGGACACACAGCAGTACTGCAGGAAGGTGTACCCCCCTTTCGTGGGCAACATCACCAAGATTCTGGTGCTGTCGCTGCAGGTGACCATTGGCTTCTGCGTACCCTTCGCCATCATGGTCTTCTGCTACAGCTTCATCATCACCAAACTGCTCAAGACCCGCAATTTCCAGAAGCACAAGGCCTTGCGAATCATCCTGGTGGTGGTTGTGGTGTTTGTCATGTCGCAGCTGCCCTACAATGGCGTGCTGGTGGTCGAGGCGGCGCAGGCCTCAAACACGACCATGATGGACTGCGAAGAGATAAAGCGCTTCAATGTGGTGGGGCAGGTTCTGAAGAGTCTGGCCTACCTACACGCCTGCCTAAACCCTTTCCTCTACGCCTTCATGGGCGTTCGTTTCCGCCGCGACCTGCTGCAGCTCCTGCACTGCTGCGGCTGCCACTGCCTGCCGCTGCCCAGCAAGGGCCAGCTGAGCAAGAGCAGGAGTCTGGTGAGCTCTGCCCGAGCCTCTGTGATGTCAGACAGCGACACTCTGCAAGCCCTGTCCATGTAAAGACCCAACCGTAACAGCTGTGATGGCCACGTACAGGCGGAGCAAGCCTGCGCCGCCATCCCCCTCCACAGCTCCTCATCGCTCCCAAATCATTCGACCTCGTCGCACTTCAGTTTAGCTTCGAGCTGCTTTAAAGTCCCTGAATGGAGACCTTGAATGTATCACCTTAAAGCTTCTTCCTTTAAAGCTTCTTCTCAGAACCCTTTCCAATTCCGTTCTCCAGGACCTTCTCAGGACTGTATATTAAATATGAACTTGTTCCTATCCACAGACTGTGTGAATTTTAGCTGCTGTTATTGGAGGACATTGGGTCATTTGACATACATCTTCCAGTTTGAACAGGATCAGCGTCACGTAGAGGACATGGGTGACACTCACTGAAGGTTCATGCGATTAATTCTGTTCAATAAAATGTTAAATACTTGACATGCATTGATGGAACCCATCTGTTACTGTCACTCTGTGGAATGTCATCAGCCACTCAACAGTGCCGCTAACAGATGCTAATGGATGCTAAGTGAGGTGATGCTAACGTGGACGTTTATCTTCTGGATTTGTTTTTCTGGATGTTCTTTGATTGTGTTTATAAACATGTGTTGTTTGCTTGGTTTGGACAAAGGTGAATGTAAATCTGTTGTCTTTATGTTGAATGTTTTCATGTTTTAACTGATGATTGTTAAATTGTGTAAAGCGTGAGTCATGTGCGTGAAAAGCTGGAGGAAGTTGATTAAAAACTTTCAAACTTGTTTCTTCACATCCTTCCTCCTCTCATCCTGTTTTTGTGTTCATTCTCTTCTGTCTCAGCTGACTGGGACCACAGTAACGCACAAGTTGATTTGTATATGTAAAATATTGTGGGGGGAAGTCGCCAAAGAAAGTTTAAGTTTTTCCTACTTTGTTAAATAAAACAGCATGTCATCTGCAAAGAAATTCATTTCATAAAGAAACTTGGACCAAAATTGATCCCTGAAATTTTCTTTTGTGTCTGTTCTTTCAACCAGTGTTTCAACTAACTTTATTAACTTCTAAAGTACAAATATAGGGTACTTAAATATATACATATATATATATATATATAATTGAAGAAGTGGCTGATATAGACAAATCATACCAGTGGCTGGAAAAGGCTGGACTGAAAGACAGCACAGAGGCACTAATCATGGCAGCACAGGAACAGGCCCTAAACACCAGAGCAATAGAGGCCGGGATCTACCACACCAGACAAGATCCCAGGTGCAGGCTGTGCAGAGAAGGCCCTGAGACAGTCCAACACATCACAGCAGGGTGTAAGATGCTGGCAGGCAAGGCATACATGGAGCGGCATAACCAGGTAGCGGGCATAGTATACAGGAACATCTGTACAGAGTATGGACTGGAGGTCCCAGGGTCCAGATGGGAGACACCCCCAAAGGTGACAGAGAACAAACAGGCCAAGATCCTGTGGGACTTCCAGATCCAGACTGACAAGATGGTGATGGCCAACCAGCCTGACATAGTGGTGGTCGATAAACATCGGAAGACAGTGGTAGTAATAGATGTAGCAATCCCCAGCGATAGCAACATCAGAAAGAAAGAACACGAGAAGCTCGAGAAATACCAAGGGCTGAAAGAGGAGATAGAGAAAATGTGGGGCGTGAAGGCATCTGTGGTACCAATAGTGATCGGGGCACTAGGGGCGGTGACCCCCAAGCTGGAAGGATGGCTCCAACAGATACCAGGAACAACATCGGAGATCTCTGTCCAAAAGAGCGCAATGCTGGGAACAGCTAAGATCCTGCGCAGAACCCTCAGACTCCCAGGCCTCTGGTAGAGGACCCGAGTCTGAAGGAGACACCGCCCAGGTGGGCGAGAGGCAGATTATTTTATTTATATATATATATATATTTCATCAAAATTTATGCTTGCTCCAAAGTAGACTTCGCAGGAAGATATTTTACTATTTACTGTGCTACATTATTTGATACCATCATTTACTTTACAGAATCAGATTTTTCAAACAAAACATTAAATATAGTGATTTGTCCTAACTTAAATTAAAAATGAAATTTGTAAAACACCTCCACCAACTTGCTCAAATGTCCAGAATGACTTTAATGGTTTTATTTATTCATTTTTTCCTTGGAGTTTATGTTATTTTCATATCTCCATATTTTGCAAACAGTACAGACCATCATGTTGGCTGCAGCTGGTATCAAGTGGCCGATTGTTGTTTTGATGATTAGCGTTGTGTTGGCAGAGAAAGCAGAAGTTGATTTGATCTGTTTTGTTGTCTGTCTGTGGTTCGGTATTTTTCTGCCCATGACGTGTCATGACAAAAAGAGAAGTGAAACGTAGCGACCATCAGTTAATCCAGCTGGTACAGTACAGTTAATCTACAGCAGAGCCAGACACACTGATGCCCAACAGATGGGATTAAAGGGAATTTCCTGAAGACATTCCAGAGAAGCAGACCAAAGAGACGTTACCTGGTTCAGGAGCAGGGACACCACCAGGACGGGACGGGGACCAACCAGGAGACATGGGACAGCTCAGGGTTGACAACAAGAGGCCTGAGACCTACATGAAGCATGGAGTTACACATTTCATGACACTATTAAAAAAAAAGAAGTAGAATTCAAGATTGCTTAATAATGGTGCCAAAGATGTTGAGAGATGAGATTTCAAAGATAAAGGAGCTACAGAAATGTAGAAGATGATTACATCACAGTGACAACAGTAACACAACGACGCACTTTAACCTGCAGGACTTCACAGACAATGAATCAGCCACACTGACATTACACTGAATGGACACTTGAATGTGTTGTCTGAGAGGGGAACGTTCCTCAACGGCGTCTGGGCCCAGCATCGTGTTGGCCGTGGAGTTCAGCCACACAACTTCTCAGTTTGATGGCACAAAAACACAAACTCGTTGGGGATGGGTTTGGAAAAACCTTGACGTTGCTGCTACCGTTAACGGTCGACTTGTATCTCTGTTTCTGTGTAAATCTGGAGCAGGCGACCGCACGACCGCCGATACTGCAACCGTCAGCTCAACGAGCAAACCAAGTCGGATTTGATCGTTTGTAAAGGCTCAGAGGTTGAAACACAGGCTGCACTGAGGGCGTCAAGACTAAAAACAGGCAACTTGTTGCCCTCAGGGACGAGGTGACGCTCCCACTTTACGGACGTGACGGCCGCGATAAAGTTTCTCAGACAGAAATGAGTTCGAACAGTTGGCGAGTTTCACCTGCTGCGTCAATGCTTCACCACTTCCTGCAGCAAGTACAAACGAGAACATGTTTACAATAAATCTGGGGACAGGGAGTTAACCTGAAGAAGAACTGAGGCATTTCCACAAGAACCAAGAACAAACTGTCTGTTTGCATCAAAGCAATTTGTTAAATTTCATGTCAACTTCTAAAAGAGATGATGATCCTTTTCAGTCCACTCAGGAAAAGTTAATGCAACAAAATACTGGTTATTTAATTGGTGTTTTCTTCTCTATGCTTTTCATCGCAGCAGACACTGAACATATACAGAGGAACATTTAGTTTGGGATTTTTAATGGACTGGTAACAGTTTCTTGAACATGTTTGAACTTCGCCGTAGATCAGAGGGTAAACCGAAAGCACAAAGAGCGTTATTTAAATTAAACCTACAGCAGACCACAGTGAAGGACGTGAACACTGCATGAAGCTGAATGGAGGCTGCTGATGCTCGCTTGTTTGTGGAGGAAGGTTTGGACCTGCACCTGACCTGAGAACAGCTTTGGTGTCGATTTGCGTCGGCATCACAAATTTCTGACGAACAGCGTCAGTAGTTTAAGGTGACAGTAAAAGATTCAATGATCCTAACATGATTTAAACTTCATTTTGTTTGATTACTGCAGGACTCAGTGGATCAATGGTGAAGCAGAACTGGTAAACAGTGCCCCCTGCTGAGCACAAGCTGTAACAGATTTATGTTGTTGTGTCTGAACTGTCAAACGGCAATGAAAACGACTTCATGGAGAAATTAAGACGTGACTTTCTTGGCAGTTTCAAAGTTTCTTGTTAGCCGTTTTCTGTCCAGAGAATAAATGAGTTTTTTTTCTCAGTAATCCCTGTGAGCTGATGTTTGGGGGGGTTGATAATACTGCAGCAGTGACGGAGAGTTTAGGAGGCGTCCACCAAGAACCATCTCTGGGCCTGGATTCTGTGGCTCTAACTCGATAAAGTCATGAACAGACGACCCGAACAGTGACTTGATAAACAAGAGTAAAAAACAGTCAGTGTTTCAATAAAAATACAGAAACAATTAAAAGGTCCAATCCAATTTTTATTTATATCGTGCCAATAAATATTTCATCTCAGTGAGGGAAAGACCTCACGTCAGAGGAAAACCCAACGGTTCCAACAATGAGCAAGCACCAGGCGACTGTGGCGAGGAAAAACTCCCTGTAACAGGAAGAAACCTCGAGCAGAACCGGACTCAAAGCTGGACGGTCTCTGCCTGGACCGGTCGGGGTGAGAGAGAGAAGAGGGGAACACAAAGAAATGAATGGACGTCTGAAACTCACCGACCACGTCCTTCCCCGGGCTTCAGCTTCAGACCCGTGTACTTTACGCACAGTGGAGGGTCGACTCATGTGGAGAGGTTACCAGCACATACGACGCACACGAGTCCGTCTTCAGGGTGGAGGTTCAATAAAAGGAACTTGGAGGTTAAAATGACAAATTTGTCCGGAAACTATTTGCTACCTCAAAAAGGGACAGTGTCCACTTCAACCCCCCCGGTCCGTCTGAGACTGGTCAACAACGCCGAGTAACCATAAACCAACCAAACAGCCTCACAGGAACCATCACCCATGATCTTTAACGTCACAAAACCAATGATCTGACAAAGACGCTCGCTCACGGTGAGACCGGCCTTCATGACGAGTCGTTCAGAAAGACGCCGAGTGCGGGACCCGGGTCGACCCCGTCAGAGGCGACCGCCGCCCGCTCCACCAGACCTGGTCCTTCCTCTGCTCCGGACCCTGCAACCTCCCCTGAAGCCCCTCCCTCCACATCCACCCCCGCCTGGCCGCTCACAAAACAAGCCCGCCTCCCCGTCCCCACGTCAAACCCCCCCCACGCAGCCTAAGCGCCGCCTCGACAGAAGCAGCCGATCCTGAACTCAACGTGAAAGTCAGGATGTGCAAGACGAGACGGTAACCTGCAACACTCGACCCCGGGTTTCACCAGATGTTTCAACAGACTCATCATCACGTCATCTACAAGTGTTTAAGATTAAGATTACCCTTACAGTTACCTTTACTTTATGATCCAGATTATTAATCTGGAGAGTCAGACTTTCTACATGGATTGGAGTAGATTCATAAGAGATACCACGCTCAGCAAATTCACAAAACCAGAGGGATCCAGATCTGGTTTTGGAAACTGCAGAACCGTGGACCTCAGGAAGACTATACCCTGGTCAGCTGATTCACAAGACCAGATGGATCCAGATCTGGTTTTGGAACCTGCATGACCACGGTGGCTAGACTATGTTTTATGTTCTACATGCTTAGAGTTTTACTTTATCAAATCAAAAAGTCGAATTACTTTATTCATTAAGATTATTTAAGAAATAACCAGCGACAGTCGACGTCCAGCTCAGGTCTCCTCAGTCAGAGAACAAGTGGAAGGAGAAACCTCACCATCTAAAAGGTCAACTGTGTTGACCCTGTGGAGCGTTGAGGAGACCTGGCTCGGTAAATCCTGGTCGTGATGTTGCTGGTTCTATGAAGTGCAGACGGCTTGAGAAAGCATCGTCTCCTGCAGCACTTCAAACTGAGGACAGAGTCTCTCAGAAGACGTACTCTCCAAACCACGTCAGAAACCAAACGGTGATTGAGACTTGCAGACAGAGTGGTGATGGGGAGTTTCAACATCTGGATAAAATCTGAGAATCGAGCATGAACAAGTTGATCGCCTCACCGGCGAGCAGACGCCACGCCTCACCAGGCACATGAAGACGACCACGCCAAGAAAGGAAGCGTCGACCTCTGCAGCTGCAGCGACAGCAGCACTGAACGCCGCTCAGCCACGTGAAGGAGACAGGACCTGGGTAAAGAGAGACGAGATGTTTCATGCTCAACCAAACAAAAGCAAACATGAAGGGAGAAACCTCAGGAGAAGCTCCAGAACCAGGAGCAGAGGAAGGACCGTGTCCAGATGAGCGGGCGGCGGTCGTCTCTGATGAAACCGACCAGGACTCTGGATCAGGCGTCGCCCTGAATGACTCACCAAACCGACCAACCGTCATGAGGCGGGCGCATGTCAGATCATCAGGTTTGGACGTTCCAGATGATGGATGATGCAGGACCTGGATCTGCACCTGACAACCAAAGTCAAAAGGAGGGCGATCAGTCATCTTCACATTTAACCATCACACAACCTGCTGTGATGACGTCTTACCCTGCACACCTCCAACCACAGAGACGCCATATGTCCTCAGATTAAACCTGTGACGATCAAACTCAATCCACAACAAAAAAAAATACCCAACAGTCTAATGGACGTACATGTTGGTACCTTATCAGCCTCCAGCCCAGAACATAAAACTCTACAAAAACTCTGCGAGAGACAGAATTATCAGATGAAAATAAGAGATAAAACAAGGCAAGTTGGGTAGGGAGATTCACAAAGATAGAGGCAGACAAACATACACACAAATACACAACAGACATGGATGGATGTCACAAAGCTCCCACACAAACAGGATAAAGACAGAAGTTTTCATGGTCGTCACTGTCGTTCATCACCAGAGAAACCAAACCAGGTTCTGTAGGACCATGGAGGTACCAAACAGACCCAAACCAGGTTCTGTAGGACCATGTGAGGTTCTGAGTCATCTCTCTGCCAGGTGTGTTCCTCCCAGAGAAGCTGAACGTCTCCTGTCCATCACCCTGTCAGATAACAAGTGGCCATAACTGTCCCTGCATCACCTGATGCCAACGTTAGCGACCGACGCTACGAGCTACGCTGAGCAGGGGGGGGGGTAAATCCCCCTGCTGGGAGGCCTCCCCACTAAACCAAGACCTGGACCTACTAGAACTCAAAAGGTTCTACTGGAGTCTCTGGGTGGAGTCACACTGGGCAGAGAGACGAGTCCACTTTAACTTCATGATTTAATGAACTGTTTATCAAACTGTAATTTATTTACACAATTAGTTTTATTTAACAAAAACTCCAAATAACTTTTTTAACCAGAGAGCGACTGATGATGACGACAACAACAAAGACTACACACTGAGAACAAAATGACCAAAAAAAACCCAAAAAGGTAGAAAGATGAGAAAAAAACAATTGTATGACAAAGCTAGAGAGTGAGGATTGGACAGAGACTGTGGACATGTTGGACAAAGACAAACATGAAGACGGTGGAGAGACATTATCAGATGAAGATAAAAGAAGCTCGACAGGGAAACGAAGCCTCAGGGTGTCAAAGAAACAAAAACATTAAGAGTGTAGATCAACCTGCAGAAAGTGGATTAGACAGACAGTGGACATGTTGGACAGACAGAGCGAGACAGATGGGACACCTGGACCTGCAGACCGGAGGAACCACCAGCCCAAACACCAGCACTGGGCCTCTGATGTGACTCGGTCCGTCCTGCTAAGAGAGAGGAACCAAACAAAATATTCAAGTTATCACTAAACTCTGTCAGAGCCACTTCAAATGGATCTCAGCCCAAATAATACTACAACAAAAACTACTACAACTACAACAACAACAAAGAAGGTTGAGACTCATCTAACATCTGAGAACACCACCACAACCAAACTAAAGACACAACACAATGATCAGTCTCAGACGGACAGACCCCCCCCAGTATAATGATCGTTACCCTAAACACCCTGATGACTCTGTCAAAGACAAAACATATGGAGACAGGAGACAAAACTGTGAGATGAAGATAGAGAGAAGCTCGTGAAGGAAACAGACATGATGGAAAATAAACAGAAACAGGATGAAGAGGTTTTCATGGTCGTCACTGTCGTTCATCACCAACAGATGAAGATTAAACCGAACAGACCCAAACCAGGTTCTGTAGGACCATGAGGTATCACACAGACCCAAACCAGGGTTCTGTAGGACCATGTGAGGTTCTGAGTCGTCTCTCTGCCAGGCGTGTTCCTCCCAGAGAAGCTGAACGTGTCTCCTGTCCATCACCCTGTCAGATAACAAGTGGCCATAACTGTCCCTGCATCACCTGACGCCAACGTTAGCGACCGACGCTACGAGCTACGCTGAGCAGGGGGGGGTAAATCCCCCTGCTGGGAGGCCTCCCCACTAAACCAAGACCTGGACCTACTAGAACTCAAAGGTTCTACTGGAGTCTCTGGGTGGAGTCACACTGGGCAGAGAGACGAGTCCACTAACTTCATTATTTAATGAACTTATTTACACAAATTTTAAAAAAGAAAGTTTAATTTAAAAAAGTTTTTACTAAAGGTCGAGTGGTGATGTCAACAGAAAGAGACGACAGGTTACTGATGCTAAACAGTCACGTCAGAGACAGTGTGTGTAGAGAACTGACAACAAAGACACAACAGTGGAGACAAACAGGAAAGATGAAGGTGAGAAGATGGGAAATATAAAAAAAAAAAAGATCTGTCAGAAAAGACAAAAAGGTGTTAAAGACGGTGACATGAACTGGCACAGCAGCCAATAAAACCACAATCATGGCAACGGCCATAATCAGAAAAAAAAAAAAAGTACACACACAGATCAAACAACTTCCCCATGAAATAAAAATGAACCAGGCTGCAAGTCAAAACAAGTGAGTTTAACTTTTCTGAACTTCTAAAAACACTGAAGACGACGTGACGTGGTGCAGGTGTGTGGACCCTGCAGGTGTGAAGCATGAGGACATGAGTCTTTATTCAGAAGGACAAAGAGGGACATGACTAATGTCCTGACTCGTCTGCAGAGAGACGAGTGGGAGGCAGGAAAGAATAAAAACGGGTCTTTGTGTTGTTTACTCCTACACAAGGAAAACTGGTTAGTGCAAACATTGATCCCAGCAGATCAATACTCATACCAATCATGGTGCGGCGGCCATCTTGGACAAACAGGTGCTGAGACGAGGCCCCGTCAACAGGCTGATCAGAGACTTTGGACTTTTTACAAAACCTTTAACTCCCACAAAACTGCTGAGCTCATGTTAAACACACCTGCTGTGTCACAAACGCACAAAAAGTCAATGAACTGAGACGACTACACACTAACGTTAAAGCACCGACCCCCGGGCTCGAACCCAGGTGAGCTGTGCGTCTGTTCATGGCTAATGCTACATGCTAACTCTTTATTAGAGAAATAAAGACGATTGGACAAAGATCAATGAGGCATCCATAACATGGCGCTGAAGTCAGAACAAAGACCCACGGCACATCATACAGGAAACAGGAAGTGACGGGGAAGGGCACGGCGGCCATGACGGACAGCGAAAAAGAAAAAACAAAAAGTCTCTTCTGTGCTGCAGTAACATTAGAAAGAGGCTCAAAGCTAAATGCTAAGTTAGCACCTGCACCATCTACCTGTGTGATGGAGGTTTGAGGATCCTGACTCGATCCTTCAGGGTCGGTCCAACATCTCTGCAGCTTCACGGCTGCAGCTGTTCTGCGATTAAACAAACAAACAAACAGACTGAAACGTAAAGCTGAAGCAGAGAGTTCAGGTTTCTGTGACGTCACTGACAATAACTGCAATACCATGTGTTCTGAAGCAGGTAATAAGTATAACAACATGAATGAAAAGAACACGTACTGTGCCCAACACAACTCAACACCACTTAAGTTTCCCGCGCACACCTGATGCACAACATGGCGCCGTCACTCACCTTTGTGCTCCCAGGTTCCGGATGGACCCGCCGTCCTCTTCCGCCGGCCGACGGGGCGTTTAACGAGCGGACTCATGCCGCAAACGGCAAAAAGTTTTACTTCACACAACAAATGTTTGGCGCCCTCGCCCTGATTGGTGAAGGACCCGGATGCTGCTGAAGCAGACTCGGTCTCTGTGCCGGTTTTCCTTCAGGTGCTGGTCTTAGTTTTGGCGTCTGTACCGGAGTCGTCCCGGCACTTCACACAAGTGAGCCGAGCCGCGCCTGACGTCCAGATATACCGTCTAATTGCAGGAACACGTGACTCAGGTGGGCGTGGGTTCCTGCTGACGTCACCACCAGCGCCAGCGTCTCAGTAATTAATTTGATCGTTTACACCTGAGCTCGTACTGTGACTCCGACAGGAAGTAACTAATTATCAGTAAATTGATAGAGAATAATCCTGTCATGGCAGGTTTGATTTAATCTTAATTTATTTATAAATTATTTGTAAAGTGTCAGATCAAAACACACATAATCTGAAGGCATGTTACAACATTATGGAAACACAACAGGTCTACAAAAAATACTTATATTTATTATTTATAGTATAGTCCAAATATTTATTTATAGTATTATATATAGCATTTATTTATAGTATTATAAAGCGCAGCATCATCTGCAAACAGAAGAAACCTCTAACTCTCAGGTTTTCACGTTTATAGAGCTGATCAGAGTCACAAAAACATTTTGACCAGATTCGTGTTTATTTGAAAGTTACATCATCGTTGTCCAATCACAGTAAAGACCTGAAGCTCTGTGCCACGCCCACCAGCTGCCGACACACCTCCACCTGTGTTTTCATTTTACAAAAAGTATTTTATTAAATTTCTTTTTGAATTTCTCATAAAAAAGGTGTGAACAGGTGAACGGTCACACACACACACACAGGTGAGATGACTGCAGCCGTCCCTGTAGTGGACCCGACCCGGGGCGGTCCCGGACGATCCCTCTCGGCGGTTTGCTTCGGGCCGTGGATCCCGTCCTCCGGCGGCGCCGCCATCAGGTGAGCGCTCGACTCGGAGGCGACACGCCGACCTCCTGCACTGGACCCGGGTCCTCCGTCCTCCGGTGCCTCTACAGGTTTAAACATAATGAGTAATAATCAGATTCGTTCGTCTTCGTCAAAGAACCTTTTGTCTTTCAGCTGAACCAGACGGGTCACGTGACCCTCAGCCAGTCAGCTGATCTGGGATCAGATAAACGCTTCGGTCGGTCTTTGTCAGGGCGCCCCCGCTCTGAGAACACACTGCCCGGCGGCGGCGCTACAATTCGGCCTTTTGTTTACATCATCTCCCGGCGGACGCGTGACGGGACACGTGACGACGCTCACCTGACCGACGTCGCTGTGACATCACGGCTTCATCGCCGTCCGGTCACCGCGGTGGATCTGTCAGAGCCAATCAGAGAGCAGCGTTAATGACTGGGTGGGCATCATCTCTTCATGAACCTGCCCCCCCCAATCTGGATCAGAATACGCTTCAGTCCGGTTTTGTCACGGCCCCCCCGCTGTGAACAGACTGCTGGGGGAGGGGCTTCAGTCGGCCTTTTATTACATCACTTCCAGGAAAACCGGCAGGTAAATGCACACCTGTCCTGTGTTTGGTGGTTCTTACCTGCCAGTGTGTGTGTGTGTGTGAGTGTGTGTGTGTGTGTGTGCGGGGGGGGGCAGGGGTCCTGATCCCAATCGGTCCACTTCAGACCAGGTCTGTGGTTCCTGCAGGTGTGAAAATCAAAGTAACTGTTAACTGATTCACCTGAGATCAATAATCTCCATCATCACGTTTAATCATTTAAAGGACGAGTTCACCCAAACCACACACACGTGTGTAACACAACAACACAACAACAACACAACAATCAGCACCGCAGCTTCACAGACACGCGCAACTCCAGAGAAGAAAAGGCTAACACCGCGGAGTTAGCTTAGCTCAGACAGCATGTAAACAACAACAAACACACACACGCAGACAGACACACACTCTCACACACACACTCACACGCAGACAGACACACAACAATCAGCACCGCAGCTTCACAGACACGCGCACCTCCAGAGAAGAAAAGGCTAACACCGCGGAGTTAGCTTAGCTCAGACAGCATGTAAACAACAAACACACACACACACACACACACACACACACACACACACACACACACACACACACACACACACACACACACACACACACACACACACACACACACACACACACACAGACAGACAGACAGACACACACTCTCTCTCACTCACACACACACACACACACACACACACACACACGCAGACAGACACACAACGAGCAGCACCGGCCGGTGCTTTTTAACGTTTTTACCGCATTTCTCCGCGACGTTCGCACGAGCGCCGCGCGGCCCCGCATCTCCCCGGCACGTCCACGAGTCGACTGAGGGGGAACGGAGGGACGTCACCGGATATGACGTTTCCGAAGGGTCAGGGGTCACAGGACCAAAACGGAAGTAACAAAATAAAAGCTCTCCGTAATAATAATAAAAACACATGTGTACAGAAACAGACACAAACATTAAAATCAACAACAAAATGTGAACGAAAGACGGAAATCGATTATCGATGGTCATGATCGGACCCCCCCAAACAAACCGAAATGCAGACTACGTTACAACGGAACGTTCCGTTGAACAGGAACCAGCGTCGCTTCCCGCCACCAGATGGCGACAGCGTCATCCACAAGAAGCAAACCTCGTGACGTCATCCCGGGGGAGGGCGCGCGAAGGACAAACCGTCTTGAAATGCATGACGTCATCCGCCGCTAATACGTTAATGTACATCTCAGCGTGCAGGGTGAGCACACTGAAGGTTAATGCACGTGAGGAGGAGCAGAAACAAAGTTTTACTATGAAATCACGTGTTCCTTTATTTTCTGTGATACTGTGGAAAAATAACAACAAACAAACAAACAAACATGGGAATAATAAAAAAACAGCAATCTACATTTCCTGTGGAATAACATGAATAAACAAGAAAAGGTGAACACGGTGAGATGATATGTCAGGATAAAAATAAACACACACACACACACACACACGTCCAGGTGCAGAACCTCCACTTTAAATTATTCCTCAAAAATGACGATTGAAATATTAAATCAATGAAAAACCAGTCAGTAAATTATTGATCAGATGCAGCTGATCGATCAGAAACACATGTGAAAACACACTGAGGTTACATGCTGCCAACACATGTACACACAGGCGCCACATGTGCATGTATGGAAAACCACACACACACACACACACACACACACACACACACAGGATGAACACAAATGGCTGCTGCATTTGTTTGTCTGCTCAGTTTCTTCACACGTCTTATGGCACTGCAGGAAAAATGGACGCCGTGCCACTTGAGTCACTCTTGGCCCGGCCCGGCCCGGCCCGGCCCGGTTCTGGACTGGATTTGTGGCTGATCAGCCCTTTTGGCCACGTGCACTCTCTTCTCTTCTTTTTTTTTTTGCTGGGGTTTGATTAATCAGAACACCCCCCCCCCAGTTTGACACATACAAGATAAAATAAAATACTGCGTATAAAAGTTCAAACACGTTTTTCAACACATCTTTTCTTCAAAGTACGTGAAGTAAAATCAGAAAAACACATTTTCATACAAAGGAAGGATGAACACTGACGATGGAGTCCTCGCCCCGCTTGGAATCATGGGAAATGTGGTTCTTTGACTGATAAAGCTCAGGTGAGACAACTGATTGTCACCAGGACAGGTGGCGTTACCTGCGGTGCCTTCAGGGACCCGCGGCCGCGTTCGGAGCCGAGCGACCATCGAGTCAAACGATTCGCCCTGAACGCCTCACGTCATCAGCGTTTGTGTTGCGGTGCGTTCAAGGACACCCTGCAGCTACAGTAAACGGCTGAGGCTGGTAACACACGTTGGTTTCGAGGTGAAACTTCTTCTCTTGCTACACAGAAAAAAAAACTCCACGCCGTTTTTCTCATATTTTGAATTTCAAAGCACGTTTGTGGGAAATGAGCAAAGCAACTTAAAAACAGCAGAGGAAACTTTTTGTTTTCATCTGAAGATAAAAACAGACACGCGTGTGATTTCCTCCTCTGGAGTTGTTTGTGACGTTTGTGACGACGCCTCTCGCATGTCGGATTACGCCTGAACGTCTCGCAGCCGACGACCAGATATTCAACCTCTTTTTTTTTTTTTTGAACGTTTCAGCCCAAACTCGGATCCTTTGGTCCAAAAAACTCCTTATAAAAATATTATAAAATGTTGTGATGCCGCACGCTTCAGTATAAACATGAAAAAACAAACTACTCTACTGTGCAAGTGAAGACACACAAAGACACACAAAGAGGACGGGAGGTATCTGTTTGTACAAACGGAGGAGAGTCAGGGAATGAAAAAGCTGCCGCACCTCCTTTTCCATGGGGGGGGGCGTCTGATGGTGATAAAAACAGAGGAGGAAGAGGAGGAGGAAGAGGAAGAGGAAGAGGAAGAGGAAGAGGAGGAGGAGGAGGAGGAGGAGGAGGAATAGGAAGAGGAGAGAGGAGGAGGAGGAGGAGGAGGAGGAGGAGGAGAGATGCTACCACTCCTCTTCTCTCACATGTGGAAAACTTCATTGTCCAGATCATTGTACATAAAGAACACACACCTCAGTCAACTCGTGTGTGTGTGTGTGTGTGTGTGTGTGTGTGTGTGTGTGTGTGTGTGTGTGTGTGTGTCTGCGTGTGTGTGTGTGTGTGTGTGTGTGTGTGTCTGCGTGTGTGTGAAGCTTCGTCCCACTTCAATCAAGGTCGATCTTGTAAGAAGAAATGGCCACTGGGCAGGAGGGAGGCGTCCCGTCGCTGTCTTTAAAAATCAGCGTGTGTGTCTGTGTGTGTGTGTGTGTGTGTGTGTGTGTGTGTGTGTGTGTGTGCGCGTGCCAGGAACTTATCACAATGTACAGGTTTGTACAAGGAAATAACTTGAAATTTAAAATAGCACTTATTTACAGAGTTGGGGGGGGGCAGGGAGGAGGTGGAGCGGTGATAAGGAGGCGTGCTCCTCCTCCTCCTCCTCCTCCTGTCTTCAAAGTGCTGTCTGCTCTTGATTGTGGCTCGCTGCAACAGAAAGTGTGTGTGTGTGTGTGTGTGTGTGTGTCGCGTGTATTGCTGCTAACGACAGCGTGCGCGTGATGCTGCCGTGCGTCGTCCTATTGGTCCAGCCGATTAACCGCCGGCTGTCGCCACGGAAACAGAAGCTGACCGCGCGTCACACGTGAGTCTGCATCCGCTGCGTGTGTCTGTGCGAGTAGTCGGAGGGCGGCGACGAGTACGAGAAGCGGGTGGAGCTCCCGTACGTCCCCAGCCCCGCCTCCGGGCTCTGCTGCCCCGGCCCGGGCCCCTGTCCCGTCGGGTACATCTCGTAGGCCGGCCCCTCCTCGACGGGCGGGGCGAAGCCCACGCGGTAGGCGGAGTAATGGGTCGGGTAGCCGTAGCCGTCGTAGGGCAGCTGGGCGGTGCCGTCCAGCAGGCCGCAGTCCGCCGGGTAATCGCCGGGCGACGGCAGGCCCGGGTTGGGCGGCGCCTGCTGGCTCGGCGCCGCCCGTGAGAAGGTGTTAAACTGGGCGTAGGTGGAGTGGGACATCCTGGACGGCGGGCGGGGGTCGTAGCAGCCCGTCCGCGAGCCGGGCGCCGCGCTCGGGGGAACCGCGCCGCCAGGGGCGGTGGGGGCCGGCGGACGCTGGCGGTGCCGCGTCGGGACCGCCGCTCGGGTTTGGGGAGCGAAAGTCGCCCTGGTAGTGGACGGCGCGGGACTGGGGGCGCGCCTCGTCGTGGGTGGTGGCCCGGACGTTGTAGTAGCCGTTGGTCGGGTCCTGTGTGTGTGTGTGGGGGGGTTAGTAAACAGCAACAGTAAAGAAAATAAAAACAGTCCCAGATAAATAAACGATGGTCATGTGACCCCCCCCCCACCTTGAGCTCGTACTCCTCGCGGGTGTCGCCCTCGCTTCGGACGTCCTGCTTCAGGTCCATGTCGTCTTTGAAGGGCTGTGTGGAGGGAGAGAGGGAGACAGAGGGCAGAAACTAAACCATCGCACAACGAGAAACACACACACACGGGGGGGGGACAGGGGAGGGGGGAGGGAGGGGAGGAAACACAGCTTCAGCTTCAGCGTCAAGAAGGAGCCGCCGTTCACGAGTGTGTGTTACTGCCTCCCCCTCTGTGTGTGTGTGTGTGTGTGTGTGTTACTGCCTCCCCCTCTGTGTGTGTGTGTGTGTGTGTGTGTCACTGCCTCCCCCTCTGTGTGTGTGTGTGTGTGTGTGTGTGTGTGTGTGTGTGTGTGTTACTGCCTCCCCCTCTGTGTGTGTGTGTGTGTGTGTGTGTGTGTGTTACTGCCTCCCCCTCTGTGTGTGTGTGTGTGTGTGTGTGTGTATTTATCTACACCCCCCCAGGTGAGGATCTGAACTCACAGAGTACATGGCCTTGACCATCCGCGTTGCCGTGGAGACGTCGGCCGCCTCCTCCTCCAGGCCGTGGGCGTCTTTGTTGACCGTCTCCACCTTGATGTCTGGTTTCCCCAGGGTGACGCCGCGGCGACCTGAAACACCCCCCACACACACACACACACACACACACACACACACACACACGGTTAGACCGCGACTCTTCAGTCTTCGCCGTGACGACGAACCCTCGCCAAAATGGCGAGGAACAAATTTTCTGCCGCGACATTTAACGTTTTTTTAATTTTGTCTGAAAACGAAGCGACGTGAAAAAAAAAAAAACAAACGGAGCGATGCTTTAATCAGAACCCGTTAACTGCTGCACACGCGTGTGTGTGTGCCGACACGCAAAGATGGCGTAAAAACGTAACACAACAATCGCACACAGTGGGCGTCTCGCAGCGCGGCATGAATATTCATTAATGTTGTCGGAATAAAAGAAGCTGCACGACCGACATGTGTTCCTTTCTTCACGGGGGGGCGGATGAAAGAAAGACGCACACATCACTGTGTGTGTGTGTGTGTGTGTGTGTGTGTGTGTGCGTTCACTCACTGCCTTTGCGTTGGCGGTAGAGGAAGAAGGCGAGCGCCAGCAGGAACGCGAGCAGCAGGACGGACGAACCCACGGTCCCGCCGGCGATGATCCCGACCGGGACGATATCTGGAACACACCAGAGGTCGTGTGAGCGGACGCACAACTCCCACCGTGCGACGGTGGGCCGGCGGCGGCGGTACCGGTCTCCTCCAGCGTGATGATCATGGTCCCGGGTCCGAACGCGTTCCAGGCCGTGCAGTTGTACGGCGAGTGGAAGTCGGACTCCATGACGTTGTTGATGGTGAGCGTGGACAGGACGGCCCCACCCTGTGACGGGGGCTTGCTCTGCTCCACCGTGTAGCGCTCCATCAGCGTGCCCTTCTCCTTCTCCCACACGTTCTCCTTCCACGCCCACACCTGGGGTGTGTGTGTGTGTGTGTGTGTGTGTGTGTGTGTGTGTGGGGGGGGGGGGGAATAAACAACAACAAACCAGGAACAAACAGATGAAAAGAAAGAAAAGTCTGAGCTCAGAGGAGCGACAACAATGTGTGTGTGAGTGTCTGTGTGTGAGTGTGTGTGTGTGCGTGTGTCTGTGTGTGAGTGTGTGTGTGTCTGTGTGTGAGTGTGTGTGTGTGTGTACTTACAATCTTATCAGGTGGGGGGGTGCTGGCGATGTAACACTTGACCTCTCCCCTCTCCCCTCTGACGGCGTACTGGACCGGATCACTGGAGATGATGGGGGGGCCTGGGGGGCGCACACACACACACACACACACACACACACACACACACACACACACACGCTTCAGGTTAGTAAGAGCCGAGCTCCACAAGGCCAGATCACTTCCTGGTTAAACAGGAAATGATCTGCTTCCAGTTTCCAGTTTTGTAGTTCTTGTACTCATTCAGTGTGTATTAGTATTTATTCAGTGTATTTATACATCGGACCATCGCAGTATGAGCGAGCGGCGGCTGACCGTTGACGGTGAGCGTGACCTCGGTCTCCCCGACGCCGATCCGCGGGACGATGGCCTTGCAGACGTACTGACCCGCGTCGGCCTGGCCCACGGACTTCAGGTACAGCTGGTTGTTGTTGCTCAGCACCTGGACACGCGGGGAACAAAGACGCCTGAGACCGGGCCCGGATCTGGACCAGTTCTGGAGGTTCCGGGGACGAGCGCCGCTCTGAGCGTCTCACCATGTTGGAGCCCTTCTTGGTCCAGGTGAGCGTCAGCGGGGGGTTTCCGGACCACTTGCAGTTGAGGGCGACGTCCGAGTCCACGTCCACCGTGACGGGCCGGGGCTCCACCACCAGGATGGGTCCGACTGAACAGGAAACGTAGAAGCAAAAACTCCCGCGTTACAGAAATCCAGGAGACCCGGACCAGAACCCTGAGGTTCTCCGGCCGGACTCACAGTGCACGTCCACCAGGATGCTGACGTTGGTGCTGCCCACGGCGTTGAACACCTGACAGGACACGGGCTCCGTGAAGAAGGAGTGGTCCGCCGTGGTGACGAACACGCTCTCCCGCGCCCCCTCCAGCAGGACGCCGCCTTTGGCCCACCTGACGGAAAACAAGCGCCCCCCCCGCGCCCGTTAGCAAACATCACGCGTGACGATTCGAACGCCGACAGAGCATTGTGTTCCGTCTCTCGCCAAACATCGGGCTCAGAATCAAAATCCCACACGCACGCACGCACACACACACACACACACACACACACACACACACACACACACACACACCTGTAGCCCATGATGGGGGGGTTGGCGGTGGCCTGGCAGGTGAAGGTGACCCTCTCCCCCTCCAGGACGGAGCGCGGCTCGATGGACAGCGTCACCGTGGGCGGATCTGCGGGTGGAGAGGGGCGCGTTGGACACACAACCACAGACGCACAAAGTGCCGACCCGCGCGCCTTCGCTCTCTCACGCGGACGTACGGTGGACGTTCAGAACCACGCTGGCCCGTTTGCCCGCGGGCACGGCCGGGTTGCTCGCCACGCACGTGAAGTTAGAGCCGCTGTCGGTGTCGACGGGCGAGATGGGGAGGAAGCTCCGGGTCGTCACCCTCTTCCTGTCTGACAGCACTTCCTGGGGGGGGAGGAGAACAGGGGAGGAGAGGAGGAGAGGAGAGGAGGGGAGACAAGATGAGGAGGAGAGGAGGGAGGAGAGAAGAGTAGAGGATAGGAGGAGAGGAGAAGAGGGGAGAAGGAGAGGAGAGAAGGAGATGAGGAGGGGGGAGAGAAGGAGAGCAGGAAAAGGAGTGTCAGTGTCAGTATGTGTGTGTGTTGTGTGTGTGTGTGTGTGTGTGTGTGTGTGTGTGTGTGTGAGTGTGTGTGTGTGTGTGTGTGTGTGTGTGTGTGTGTGTGTGTGTGTGTGTGTGTGTGTGTGTGTGTGTGTGTGTGTGTGTGTGTGTGTGTGTGTGTGTGTGTGTGTGTGTGTGTGTGTGTGTGTGTGTGTGTGTGTGTGTGTGTGTGTGTGTGTGTGTGTGTGTGTGTGTGTGTGTGTGTGTGTGTGTGTGTGTGTGTGTGTGTGTGTGTGTGTGTGTGTGTGTGTGTGTGTGTGTGTGTGTGTGTGTGTGTGTGTGTGTGTGTGTGTGTGTGTGTGTGTGTGTGTGTGTGTGTGTGTGTGTGTGTGTGTGTGTGTGTGTGTGTGTGTGTGTGTGTGTGAGTGTGTGTGAGTCACCGTTGACTGCTGTGCTCCCTCCACAGCGGCTCCATCTTTGGTCCACTGGATATGCGCCGCAGGTTTCGCCCCGCGGGTCACACAGGTCAGGTTGTGCGGCGTCCCGGCCATGAGCAGCAGCTCCGGGGACCCGTCCACCACCGGGTCCTCAGGGGGGACTGGGACACACACACACACACACACACACACACACACACGCACATGCGTACAAATAAACTTGCACGTACGTAAAGCTGCAAAAATGCATCTGAATAAAAACAAGCGTGACCTTTAACCCCCCCCACACACACACACACACACACACACACACTCACTGAGCACGTTGAGCTTCGCCCTCCTGGAGCGCAGCGCCGCCTCCGTGGCCTGACACTCGTACAGGGAGTCGTCGGACAGCTCGGCGCGGGAGATCTCCAGGTTGTA
>JAFBJZ010000866.1:277500-282500 GCA_016785225.1 Psettodes erumei | reverse complement strand
GTGTGTGTGTGTGTGCGGGGGGGCTGTTAATTGGTTTTTAAGATCGTTAAGTACACAGACACACACACACAGACACACACAGACACACACACATTGTACATGTCTGATAACATTAACATCACCCAGTGAGCACGGAGTGAAAAAGCATGTGAGACCAGGAGGGCAGTGGTGTGTGTCTGTGTGTGTGTGTGTGTGTGTGTGTGTGTGTGTGTGTGTGTGTGTGTGTGTGTGTGTGTGTCTGTGTCTGTGTGTCTGTGTCTGTGTGTCTGTGTGTGTGTGTGTGTGTGTGTGTGTGTGTGTGTGTGTGTGTGTGTGTGTGTGTGTGTGTGTGTGTGTGTGTGTGTGTCTGTGTGTCTGTGTCTGTGTGTGTGTGTGTGTGTGTGTGTGTGTGTGTGTGTGTGTGTGTGTGTGTGTGTGTGTGTGTGTGTGTGTGTGTGTGTGTGTGTGTGTGTGTGTGTGTGTGTGTGTGTGTGTGTGTGTGTGTGTGTGTGTGTGTGTGTGTGTGTGTGTGTGTGTGTGTGTGTGTGTGTGTGTGTGTGTGTGTGTGTGTGTGTGTGTGTGTGTGTGTGTGTGTGTGTGTGTGTGTGTGTGTGTGTGTGTGTGTGTGTGTGTGTGTGTGTGTGTGTGTGTGTGTGTGTGTGTGTGTGTGTGTGTGTGTGTGTGTGTGTGTGTGTGTGTGTGTGTGTGTGTGTGTGCTTTCATTCCCATCCAACAGAGGACCCCCCCCCCGGTTACACACAGTGAGCCGGCTGAAGACAAACATTGCATCCACCAGTGAGAACAACACCTGAGGATCAAACGCACACACAGGTAACAACCTGGACCTGCACCGCACACAGTGTGCGATCAGTAACACGGACCCACACGGCTCAGGACACAACTATATGTTCTATCTATACAACAACAACAACAACACAACGACAAATATAAAATGTGCACAAAGAGAAACGACGATTTACACCATATCGTGCAACAACACGGAAAAATAATGGTTTGGCTGCAGCGTGTGTGTGTGTGTGTGTGTGTGTGTGTGTGTGTGTGTGTGTGTGTGTGTGTGTGTGTGTGTGTGTGTGTGTGTGTGTGTGTGTGTGTGTGTGCGTTCCCAGCCACATCATTAGCCACATCCTCTGACTCTGACCTGGATGAGGCGAGCGTCGTAGATAACGACGTCGCTCGGTCTGATTTCCTCTTCACTGAGAATCGCTGATGTGTGTGTGTGTGTGTGTGTGTGTATGTATGTGTGTGTGTGTGTGTGTGTGTGTGTGTGTGTGTGTGTGTGTGTGTGTGTGTGTGTGTGTGGGGGGGGCGAGGAAGAGCGGCAAATAAAAAAATAAAAACGTTGATTTTCCCGCGGTGCCGACAACACGCTGCCGTTTGTTTTATTCGCCTGCCGCTGGCGGGAACGCGCCTGATCGCCATTTCACAGACTCCCGTTGCCGCGGCGACCGCCACACGCGCCCCTCGCGTTGCGTCCGGCGCCCGTGATGTCAGAGCGACCGGAGCTGTGATGTCATAACCACGGGACATGAAGGAGGCTGATCTGTCTGTTTCAGATCTACGTGTCGGTCCGTCCCGGCACACACACGCCGACACTGTTGTCGAGCTGTTTTTGTGTTGTTGGAGGTTTGGCGTCACAAACAGTGAAACACAACAGGTGTGCGTCACCTGTTGGAGCGACTTCCTGTCCGAGTCTTTTCAGAATAAAACTAAAATCATGTGAAATTAAAACGTCACGTCAAGTTTTACTCTCTTTTGTTCCTCCTTTTTTTCAGTCTGTCATTCTGTCACTCACTCTGTGTGTGTGTGTGTGTGTGTGTGTGTGTGTGTCTGTGTGTGTGTGTGTGTGTGTGTGTGTCATGCTGCAACACAATCGCCGAGAGAAGGAAGCGAACAGATCGGAACAAACCGACGGATTGAATCAGACAGACTGACAGTGAGACAGGCGAAGATGAGAGACAAACACAGAGATGAAGACAGCGCACACACACACGCACACACACACACACACACACACACACACACACACACACACACACACACATAAATATGAAATATGATGATGAACTCTGGGGACGTGTAAGTGGGACGAAGGGGAGAACAAACAGATCAAACTTCAAGCTCGGCTTTTCACCCCCCCAACACACAAACACACACACACACACACACACACACACACACACACACACACACACACACAGGCATGCAGACACAGACACACACACACACACACACTCCTTGTGTTACAGTACTTGTACTTCGACCCAGTGTGGAGCAGGAGAACCGGCCCACACTGATGATCATAAATAACATGAAGAGTCACGTCTTCATCATTTATCTGATTCAACACAAACGCACACAAACACACAACGACCACAGAACCCCCCCCCCCCACACACACACACACACACACACACACACTGTTTTTTCCCTCCCTCCCTCTTCCTCCCTCATTTCTCTGGAACAGTTTTAATTAGCCGTTAGCCTGAGGTCAACCTCTGCTCCTCCACATTAACACACACAGAGAGACACACACCCACACAGACACACACAGACACACACAGACACACACACACACACATCCTCCGCACTGCAGATAGATGCACTGATTTCTCCTTTAATGTTCAGAGTGTTTGAACTCCCATGATGCAAAGCAGGAACATGACATGAAGCGTGTGTGTGTGGTGTGTGTGTGTGTGTGTGTGTGTGTGTGTGTGTGTGTGAGCTGTGTTTATGTGTCGAGGTGATAGTACATCTGATGATATGTGTGCGTGTGTGTAAGTTTGAGTGGTGTGGGGCTGTGTGTGATGTGACTTGTGTTCACAGTCCTGTACAGTGTGTGTGTGTGTGTGTGTGTGTGTGTGTGTGTGTGTGTGTGTGTGTGTGTGTGTGTGTGTGTGTGTGTGTGTGTGTGTGTGTGTGTGTGTGTGTGTGTGTGTGTGTGTGTGTGTGTGTGTGTGTGTGTGTGTGTGTGTGTGTGTGTGTGTGTGTGTGTGTGTGTGTGTGTGTGTGTGTGTGTGTGCATACAGCAGCCCCCTGGAGGTTCTTGCTACATGCGACATTAGCAGTGACACAGAAAAGATGCATCAGTCCCATTTCTTGTTATGTATACACACACGCTAACACAGACACACACACACACACTAACACACACACACACACACACACACACACACACACACCACACACACACACACACACACACACACAACCTCTTCGTCCTCGACTTTTCTTCCAATTTAATGAATTTTTCATTATTTTTTTTTGCTCTAAAATCTTGTTTTTGTGAGCTACGGCAGGGAAACGACACCATCACTGAGTGTGTGTCTGTGTGTGTGTGTGTGTGTGTGTCTGTCTGTGTGTGTCTGAGTATGTTTGTGTAACAGGGGGAGACGGAGCAGAAGGTTTTTCATTAGACAAAGTATGAAGGAGGTGGAGGAAGATAAGGAGGAGGCTGGAGGGAGGATATCCCAGTCACAGGACTATCAGCAGGGAGGCGCACACACACAGACACGCACACAGACACACACAGACACACACACACACACGCACTCAGACACACACACACAGACACGCACACAGACACACACAGACACACACACACACACACACAGACACACACAGACACACACGCACACACACACAGAGACACACACACAGACACACACACACACTCCCTGTCAGCTGCCGTTGGTTCGCGTGTGTGACCTGTAGGACACCGTGAGGCGTGTTCTGACGGGTCGGACACGTTCGGGAACCAGAACCACGCTGACGCTGCGTTAAACACACGTCAGAACATCGCTCAGAACCGGAGAACCGGGCCTGCGGGTCACGGGCCTGAGGAAATGTCCAGCTCTAAGTTTGAGCAACAAAAGTCGTTCCCTGGTTCTGTTCCTTGGTTCTGTTCCTTGGTTCTGCTCATTCACTCTCTGCTGACACAGACCTGATGTCGGATCAGAACCAGCACCGTGAACGTTCTGGCTCCTCTGAACAGAACCTGAAGTGCTGCCTTGTCCCAGAGAACAATGATGAACTGTGCACTTCACCCAGGGTTAGACCCCCCGACACACACACAGACACACACACACACACACACAGAGACACAGACACACACACAGACACACACACACACACACACACACACACACACACACACAGACACAGACACAGACACACACACACACACACACACACACACACACAGACACACACACACACACACACACACACACACACACACACACACACACACACACACACAGAGACACACACACACACACACACACACACACACACACACACACACACACACACACACAGACACAGACACACACACACACACACACACACACACACACACACACACAGACACACACACACACACAGACACACACACACACACACACACACACACACACACACACACACACACACACAGACACAGACACAGACACACACACACACACACACACACACACCTCCTCCATTTCCTGTATTTCTCACTTCTGTCGTTTCCTCCCCCCTCTGTGGTTTACTCTGACCACTTAATGGAATGCATGGCATTTCCTCCCCCTGCCCCCCCCCGTCTGCCCCCCCATGCTCTCCTCCTCCTCCTCCTCTCTCCTCCTCCTCCTCTCCTCCTCCTCCTCTCTCCATCCCCCGCCTTCTGTAATGAAACATAAACTTTGACATTTGTCAACTTAATCTTCCCATCAGCTGTTTGCAGGGTCTGTGTGAGTGTGTGTGTGTGTGTGTGTGTGTGTGTGTGTGTGTGTGTGTGTGTGTGTGTGTGTGTGTGTGTGTGTGTGTGTGTGTGTGTGTGTGTGTGTGTGTGGGGGGTGCGCGTCCTCCTCGTCCTCTCTTTCGTTCTCTCTCTGTTGCTTCCTTCCCTCCTTTTGTTGCTTCCTAATCTCCTTCTCCCCTTTCATTCAATCCTCTGCTGACTCTTAATCTGCCCCCCGCCCCCCCTGCCCCCCCCACATTCTCTAACTTCATTGATAACC
>JAFBJZ010000866.1:267500-272500 GCA_016785225.1 Psettodes erumei | reverse complement strand
CAGTGCAGGAACTGCTTTGCGTTGCATGATCAGGCTGCAGAACTATTCAGCTGGAGCAGAAAGTGCTGTTCAACACACACACACACGCACACGCACACACACACACACACAGGCAGCAAACACCTGGAGGAGTCCAAACAGGCAGAACCTGGTCCAGGTTCTGCTCTGTCTTTGTTCTGCTGCGGTTCTTCTCCAGAACCTCATCTTCTTTTTTCACTCGGTCCTTCCTCATTGATCTGAGTCTTTGATTACTGATTGATTGATCGATCGACTGATCGATCATAATGTAAACTGATCGATTCTCCTTCACTGTGGCAGTCAGCCGTTCTCCAGACACACAGACACCACACACAGAGAAATACACACACACAGACACACACACACACACACACACACACACACACACACACACACACACACACACACACAGACACACACGCAGTTGAACTGTTCACATCACCTCCATTAATCTCCTCTGTCTTTGTCTTTGGAGCCGTGAAACACAAACGCACACTCATGCTATGCTGTGTGTGTGTGTGTGTGTGTGTGTGTGTGTGTGTGTGGGCAGCAGGGTGATCTATCAAGGTGATCGATAAACAGGGACATTAATATCAGTAATGGGCTTCTCCTCCAGTCCAGTGAATATGTCTCCGTCTTTACCGGAAAATATGAATTTTTCTTGGCACCTGGACGTTTACGGCGGGGGGTGTTACGGGCACGAGCACGTGCGACTCTACCTGCATGTTAAACGGAGAACGCTGCGCTCCCTGTCTGTAATCTGTCTGACGCGCGCGCACACACGCGCCGACTTTTCCTCTCCAGGGACACTGGTCTTTACCCTCCACACACACACACACACACACACACACATTGATTGAAGGGACGCCGTCCGCGCGCGTGTGCGCGCGTGCGTGCTGGCTATTGATCCAGTGTGACTCGAGTTAAAACCCGGAGACCAGACCGCGCGCGCTGGATCCTCGCCTCATCAATCATCGCGCGGCTGGCAGGTTATGCGCAGTGGGTGTGCGTGCACGCGCGCGCGCGCGAGAGAGAGGGGAAGCGTGTGCGCGTGCCTCCAACACATCTGTTGACCCACGCTGCGTTCGCGCGTTCTCAAAGGTCACGTCAGCGCGGTGTCGCGTGCCAGATGCTCCGCGTCCCCCCGGGAGCGTGAACGCAGGGCGGAGCGCGGACCCTGAACGCCCCTCGGCGCCCGCGGGCTGCGGGATGATGATGTCCGCGACAACAACGCGCGTTTGCGGCCACGCACGCGCGCACACAAAAGGCGCGGGTGCACGCACCCCGCCAGGCGCACGGCCACCGCGACACGCGCACATCACACACAAACTTTCCACCGCCGCGCGCGGACAGGTCAGCCGGAAGTGCGTTTGACCGTCTCACCTGGGTTCAGAGCGATCGCCAAAGTTAGGATCCACAGGGACGGCATGGTTCCGCCGAGCGCAGGCACGGTCCCCCCCGAAAAGACACCATCAATTCCTCCGGAGCGGGTCAGCCGAACCCGAATCCTCTCCGAGTCATGGGAGCGAACGGAACCGGACGCGGAGGCGCAGAAAGAAAAACCCGCCGCTTCTTCTGCTCCGTTATTCCGCGCGCGTAAAATTCATCTCTCACTCTGCGCTCCGGGTTCTCATTTAACCGGGACTGAATACCTCCCCCCTCTCTCTCTCTCTCTCTCTCTCTCTCTCTCTCTCTCTCTCTCTCTCACACACACACACACACACACACACACACACACACACACACAATCAGTTGCCTGCCCCCCCCCAGCTCTCTCGCTCTCAGTTCGGGGTGGGGGAGGGCGCCACCAGCGGCCGCGAACAGTTTTACACATGAAGAACTGAAAACAGCAAAAAAGGCTCTAAATTCATAAAACACACACACACACACACACACACACACACACACACCACACACACACCACCACCACCATAATGCAGGTGTGTTCTCACCTGGACTGTTCGGTACATCCTGTCGGTCAGAACCTGTTTGATCCGGACTCACTGGACCGGCAGACCCTTCCCGTCTCCTTAATTGGACCGCGTTTAAACTCCAGTACCGGTCCGGTTCTTCCGTTTCTACCCCGTCTGATACTCCGGCTGTCCCCGGTCCGACCCGGTCCGCTCACTCCGTCCGTTCTGGTCCGACCCGGTCCGCTCCGACAACAGACAACAGAGCTCTGGACTCACCTGCAGAGCGCGCGTCACATCGGTGAGCGCGACTTGTTTTCATCTCGTCAGGTGAGGCTCGGTGGAGCTTCATGATTTCTGAAGGACTTTTTTTAATGTCCCACAACAGGAAACTGGTCCCGGACCTTTGGACCAGAACTTTTTTTTGTTTTACTTTTCTGATCTGACAAACAAATGACGTCATTTATCAATACATTTACACAACGGTGTGGAAAATATGACAATTTTAACCTGAGATGAAGTCGGCGTTGTGCTTTGCACGTCGGTTCTGGTCCCGGTCCACATTCAGTGAACCACAGTGAAAGGCTGAATGAGCACGAGGACTTTATCTGTGTATTAATTAATTATTACAGGATTAATGAGATAAATTAAACAGTTTCAGAACCAGGTGACCGTCTCTGTTTTAAACATGGGGCGCGCTGCCCCCTGGTGGACACGACCCGTTTGTCTCCTTCAGAACCTGCGCTGTGTTTTTATTGTTACTGCCACTCGTTTTGTTGTGACGTGATGAATGATCAATACTCATGATGTGAATGTATTGATGACTCACCCCCCATAAGAAGAACAGCAACCCGGGTGAAATTAGCCCAAATGCATGTTTATTGAAGTCAACAACTAAACTGGAACTTTGACCAAAAAACAAAAACAAAAAAAATCCAAATCAAACAAACGAAGAGAAAAGCCAACAGAGGAGAACCCGCCACAGCATGCGGTCGGGTCGCACCTTGATGACATCATCAGCGAGCGTACGGAGGAACATACGTGACGGCACGGTTCTCGTGTGATGCGGACGTTTCTGGAAAAAGGAAGACTTGTCATCGGAAATCATAACGCTGACATCAGAGACGCACACGCTGTCTGGGCCGGTCGATACACACCTCACACTCATACACAAACACACGTACGCACACATATATGTACAAATACACCATAGTCGTCATGCCTGCCGTGCATATCCGGATATGTGTGTGTGTGCATGTGCCGCGAGTGTGTGTGTGTGTGTGCCAAGTGTGTACGTGTGCGTTTGCGAGCGTGTCCGGCGAAGGCGTCGCTATTTACATCAAATTATAGAAAAGTGTTGTTGTTGTTGTTGAAACAATAAAATACACAAACAAAGATCTACGTTTGTAAACTTCAAGTTGTGGAGGAAACTAAAGGAACTGGGGGGGGGCTGCTGCCACCTGCTGGCGCTCCACCGTCACTGCACTGACAACAGGAGTTACACCCCCCACCCCCCCACGTCCAGGTGGAGGTGGAGCTCCTCCTCCATCATGTCTGCAGATCAGAGAGCAGCCTGGGGGGGGCGCCGCCTCAAACACTATCTACATCTCCAACCGTTTCTCATGCAAGCTACATGCTAGCACATGAACTAAGACGAAGGACAGGACGACAGAGTACAGGCAGATACGGGTCCATCACGCTGAGCACGGCCCGGGTTCTTCTGGCCCCGGCCAGAACCGGAACCGGAACCGGGACTAAATACAAATCAAACGCGTCTCCTCAAAGTGGACGGCGAGCCCCCCGGGGACGCCGGCCGTCCTCCGGTCTGCAGACATGAGGAAACGACGCGCCCCGGACGCTGCCCCCCCCCCCACCCCCCACCCCCAACACACACCAGCTGACCCCGCGTCAGGTCAGCGACACACTAACCGCTCATCAGGTGACGACAACTGACCCGCGTGTTCCCCGCAGGCGGCGGACGACAACCGCGGGACGTCCTGTCCACACGGGCCCAAGGACACACACTGACGTGGGGGGGGGGGCGAGGTGAAGGTGGATCAGGACGTAGACGGCTGATTAATTAAAGAATGAAAAGACGTTGGCGAGCGGCGCCGAGACAGACCCTGGCATGTGAACAGTCTGGAGCCTCTTAGTTTGATTGCAATCAATTTCCACGAGTGTGTTAGTGCCAAGGACGCCCCCCCCTCAATAAAACACTGCTCATTTATGGGAACCCGCGGCTCAATGATTCTTCAAGAACAAACACGCAGAGCAGAGAACGTGGCCCCTCCCCCTCCCTGAAGCATGGCAGGAAATGATGTCACGCCTTACAGGAAGTCAGGACCCGCAGTCTGCTGCAGGGAGGGGGGGGGGGTCGCCTCCGTCAAAATGAGAGAAGGGACGTAAATGAAGAAAGGTGGAGACGAACCGACGCACACCGTCAACACGGACTCACAACGCCGACGCCCCGCCGACAACGGAGCGAAGCGGGAACGTTCCTCTGCCGGCGGGTTTTTCGTCGTATTTTTTTTCTGCCCGGATACTGACTTTGTTTTTGTTTTTTTTCTGCATTTTCACGCACGTCATAAAAACAGGCAGGCGTTTGTTTATTTGTACGAGTATATAAGTTACCGCGGCGACGGGACCGTGTATTTACAGCACACCGAACATCTCTGAGTAAAAAGAATGCTATAGAATTCTATATATATATCATATTTATATATGTATATACCGGAGCCCCTCGGCCTCAGAGCGAAAGGTGGGAATGCTAAGATCTGCATGAGCGTCGCATGGTGTGTGTGTGTGTGTGTGTGTGTGTGTGTGCGCGCGAGGTCGCACAACTCGTTCGGGTGGAGTTGTGTGTTTACAGAGAGGACGTGGACGAGAAGCCGCGAGGACGAGGATGGAGACGTGAAGACAAAGACGAAGACGTGAAGACGAAGACGAAGACGCGAGGACGGTTTTGGTTGGAACGAGGACGGCTCGGGAATGTCTCTTACAATTCTGCTTTGTCGAGGTGTCGACAGAAACGATGTTTGTGTAACGTTAGTAGGAGGCTGGAGTTTGTTAGTC
>JAFBJZ010000866.1:250000-252500 GCA_016785225.1 Psettodes erumei | reverse complement strand
ATTAACACTGTGTGTGTGTGTGTGTCTGTCATAACAAACACAACCATCTTCGTGTCCCTTAACAATTCATTTCCTGCTCGCCGTTATCTTATCTCCATCGGCGCCGCAGGACGCCGCTCTCCTCACTTATCGCCGTCTTCTGTTCGTCTCTTCGCCCAAATTAAACTCGTATCAGTCGCCTGGATTATGATAAAACCGCGGAGGAAAAAAAAAAAAAAAGGTCGTAGCTTCCGGGCAGAAACGCGACGCCCGTCTTCTCCTGAGCGACCACCAGGGGGCTCAGCTCTTCATCATCCACGTGGAGGAGGAAACAGCAGGGGGCGTGGCGGGGGCGTGGCCACGCTGTGATTGACAGGCAGCGTCACACGTCGAGAAAAAAAAAAAAAAAAGATGGCTGCAGAACGAGCTCCTTTTCTTCGTCTCCGCAGCCGTCGCCGTGAGGAGCCGTCAATCATCCTCGTCTTCTTCTTCTTCTCCTCTTTCATCACGCCCCCCCCCCCCATTCTTCTTCACTCCTCTAAAAGGCGCCGCCTGCTGCGCTGAGGATTTCATTTCTGAAGTCTCTCGTTTCTTTCCGTCTTTCACGTCCCTCCGTCCTCTCACTGTTTTTAATCCGTCCTTCACTCGTCCCTCGTCTCTGTCCACGTCTCAGACTCTCATTATGGACGAATCATGTCACGACAGGAAATAACACGATCACAGTCGACATACGGCCCCTGATCAATACGTTTACCGATCACACGTGGTATTAGAGGGACGGCCTCTAGTCCTTCCTGCTCCTCCTCCTCCCTCCTCCTGCTGCATCACAGTGGGGGCGGGGCTCTCTGTGTTATTGCAGAGCAGCTTCACTTCCTCACTGATCTCTCATTTGTCCTTCCTCACCCCCCCCATCTCCATCACTTCACTTCTGTTCCAGTAATGGAGTCTCCATCTCCTCCTCTCCTTCTTTCCTCTCCTTGTTCCCTCTTCCTCTCCTCCTCTCCCCCTCTCCTATCCCCCCTCCTCCCCCTCCCCCCTCCTTCTCCTCCTCTCTCCTCCTCTCCCCCTCTCCTATCCCCCCTCCTCCCCCTCCCCCCTCCTTCTCCACCCCCCCCCCCCTCAGTCTTGACATTTTAAACGTCTCTGTCTTTTCACAGCTGATGATGTTTTCCACCAGAACCGATCATTAGAACCAGAACTCTGTGTTTAGAACGTCAGCCCGTTGTGTCGGAGCCACTTTGAAGAAGCTGAGACGGGTTCTGTTTGTCTGCCCCCCCCCCACACACACACACACACACACACACACAGCCCCCCTCCAGAAAATCCCATTCATATAACATACGTCGCTCTGCAGGAAGCCGCCCTTCATCTGAGCCCTGATTGGCTGAGCCACTTCCTGTCAGGCTCATGCCCTCACACACACACACACACACACACACACACACACACACACACACACACACACACACACACACACACACTCACCTCTCTTCTCTCCAAAGTACAGCGTCTGCTGCGCGGTGTTGGACCACTGCAGCGACGAGTTGTCGCTCTCGGCCACCCGGCAGGTCAGAGTCACCGTCCCCCCCACGGACACCATCTCATCAGAGGTCACCGGCTGCAGGGGGTCGTCGTCTAGGCAACCAGAGAGAGAGAGAGAGAGGGGAGGGGGGGGCGGTCAGACAGAGACGCAGACAGTCGCACGCACAAATCAGATAAACGCACAAAACGCATTACTCCCCCCCGCCTCCCCCCCACACGTCTCTTTCTCTGCTTGTCAGATTATCTATATATCTCTATCTGTCTTTGTGAGAGCGCACACACACACACACACACACACACACACACACACGCTGTCAGACGCACACAGCAGACAAATGACTCCCCGCTCGTGCGACTGCCGGGCCGATGTCAGAGTGATGAGTCAGCGCCGGAGTCCAGAGGACGGGCGACCCGAGGGGCGGGCGCCGTCCTCAGCCCGTGGACCCCCCCCCCCCCCCCCTCGCCGGCGAGCAAGGGGGGGGGGTCCACGGGCCGAGGGTCTCGCTGCAGGCCCGCGTTCACAGGCCGGAGCTCCGCCCCCCGACCTGGTTCTGAGTTCATCGTGGTCAAGTGCGCCGCGGATTAGCGTCTCCTCTAATAGCTGATAAATCCTGCAGCGGATCATGGGAGCAGCCCAGCGGGACGACCGTGACCAGGTCGGACGGAACCGGGCCGGACGGGTCGGACGGAACCGGGCCGACAGCGACCAGGTCGGACGGGTCGGACGGAACCGGGCCCTGTCTGAAACCATGCAGAATGTTTCTCTGAAGTTCAGCTGGAGTTTAAATGGTGAAGTCAGGATGAAAGGAAAGACGGTTCTCATACACACACACACACACTCACACACACACTCACACACTCACACACACACACACACACACACACACACACACACACACACACACACACACACACACTCACACACACACCACCAGCTGTAATTTCAGGGAAGACACGGATATTTAAAGCATCACAATTT
>JAFBJZ010000866.1:230000-240000 GCA_016785225.1 Psettodes erumei | reverse complement strand
GCTGGTGAATTAAAACAGCCCCCCACACACACACACACACATACAGACGCACACACACACACACACACACACACACACATACAGACACACACACACACCACCACCAGCAGCTGAAGTGATGGCATCATCAAAAAGAAGCAATAAACAGCAGCTCTGCTCTTTCATTGGTGGAGCCCCCCCCCAGCACTCAGCCTCAGTCACGATAAATGCTTCCCCCCCAGGAAGCTGCTGCTTTAGTGACGGGTGCCCCCCCCAACACACACACACACACACACACACACACAATTAAAACAGGCACCAGAGAATTCCAGCAGATGGGGGGGGGATCAAAGCTCCTGTTGTGGTGAAGGAGGTGAATTCATTAATTCTGTTGTTGTTGTTGTTTGTTTGTTTGTTTGTTTGTTTAATCAGCGGCCTCACACAGCGACACCCTAACAAACACACCTGAGGGGGAAACGGACCCAATGACTCTGACCAACAACAACAACAACAACAACAACAACAACAACAACCTCCTCATCAGCTGATCCAACTTCCTGTTTTAAACACACATTGCTGATTGATCGCCCCCCCCCTCAGCTCAGGCCAGCTACCCAGTGGCTCAAACAAATGGAAGAGCGTGTGTGTGTGTGTGTGTGTGTGTGTGTGTGTGTGTGTGTGTGTGTGTGTGTGTGTGTGTGTGTGTGTGTGTGTGTGTGTGTGTGTGTGTGTGGGTTCAGCCCGGTGCCAGCAGAACCAAATGGGGAAAATAGCCGGGCCTCTTATTAATGTCACAGTGGCTGGGCGGTAATCCCCCCCGGGCCCCCCACCGTTAATGAGTCACTGCGTCAGTCGCCTTGTTAGCAGCCCCCCCAAACACCCCCGAGCCCCCCCGACCCCCCCCCCCCACCAAGACCCGGCCAGGTCCAAACTGCCTACGGCTATTCCTGTGTTGTTTACTTCCTGTTCCTGCTGCTAATGCGCGCTAGCCGTCCCACAGTGGGCTAGCGCGCAGGACGGCTAGCGCGCATTAGCAGCAGGAACAGGAAGTAAACAACACAGGAAGTGGGCGTGGGGCCAAACTGATCCAGTAAAGTGAAGCGCTGGCATGAGCCCCCCCCGCCTTGCGCACCCCCCCACGAGCCACCCCCAATCACGAGTCTCGGGCAGAACCCGTCCAGCTAACTACACCATTAGCCGTGGTTCTGGTCGTCTCCTGGGTGGGGGGGGGGTCCGGGATCAGGCCGCCGCCCAGCTGAGGTGGCTGATGGGAATATGAGAGGGGGGGGGGTCACGCCGCTTTACTCCCCCCCCCCCGAGGTAACTGGGTCAGCCGCGCAGAACCGGGTCACAGCCGGCCGATCGCGTGCCTCGTCACACGCAGCTGGGGATGCGACCCGCCATTAGCGTCCGCCGGAGGAGGCGGGGCCTGACTGTGACGGACAGCAGAGGGGGCGGGGGTGTGTGTGTGTGTGGGGGGGGGGCATCATTGATCTGCTGAGCTCATCATTTCGCCGCTCTGATACAGAACGCTGAATAATTTATGATAAGTAGCCTCTCGGCGCCATCTTCACCATGACATCATCACCTGCCCCGCCCCTTCCCCCCCCCGCCACGTGAGACCCTGTGGAACAGAACCGGACCGGACCGCTGCAGCTCACACACACACACATACAGGACGGGGACAGCGAACGCAGCGCCGCCACCTAAAAGTCCCCGTGTCCCGACGCACGTGAACGCCACCGCGTGCTGCGTTCGTCCACGTCGGCTGTTTCTACTTCCTGCTGAATCGGGCACGCTTGTGCGTCTGTGTGTGTGTGTGTGTGTGTCGATGCGACATGTCAGCGTGAGCTCGCGGCTAAAAGACAACGACGAGCTCGCTGCCGAAGATGAGAAACGCTAAGCCGCCATCTTTACGGTCGGAAACGATTCCCGCTCGCGCTCGGACGCGCGTCACGTTCGGTTAAGGCGGGACCGACCCGCGCTCCGGGTTTGGACGGGACGCGGCGCAAACAGGAAGTCAGGCCCGGTGCAGGAGACGCGCTCAGACTGCGTGGGCGTGAGCACGTACATCGCAAAATGCAAATGCGGGGGGAGGGGGGAGGGGGGAGGGGCGAGCGCCAACGCTCCATTAAATCGGCTCCGGGGGCGAGGGAGGGGCGAGCTGCCCCCTGTCAATCAATTCCTGCTCGGGCCAATCGGGACGCGCGTTGTGTAACTGGAAGGCGGCGGGATGATAGCGTTACAAAACACCTCCCTCATCAAATCCTCTCCTCCATCTGCTCGCCACGCGCTCAGCCGCTGTGTGTGTGTGTGTGTGTGTGTGTGTGTGTGTGTGTGTGTGTGTGTGTGTGTGTGTGTGTGTGTGTGTGTGTGTGTGTGTGTGCGTGTGTGTTGCTATTTGAGAAGGTACAAGATGTTTGCTGCTTATCTCCGCACTGCATGAACCTGCACGACACTGATATTGTCGAAACGCACGTGTGCGACGCCGAGTGTTGTGTTGAAGTGACTGGAGGTGTGTGTGTGTGTGTGTGTGTGTGTGTGTGTGTGTGTGTGTGTGTGTGTGTGTGTGTGTGCGCCCACGTGCAGGTCACACACATTCCTGAAAAACAAACGGGTCGGCGGGTCGGCGGCCGCGTCCCATGTGCTTATTAACGCTCCCTGAGCTCCTTTGTGTCGTACAGGAAACGGCGAGAGCGTCGAGTCAACAGATAAGGGGCCGGGGGGGTCCGGGGGGGTCCGGGGGGGTCCGGCCCGGACACACACACACACACACACACACACACACACACACACACACAGTGAGGGGGGGGTGCTTACCGTACACAACGTTGCAGCGAACCGCCGCCGCCAGCAGCACTGTCAGCAGGCCGGCCCACAGCGCAGAGGGGGCTGCCATGGTGGGGGCGCAGGTCCTCACTGGATCCTCGAGGGAGGGGGCGGGGCGGGGCGGGGCGGGGGGGCCGAGGAGGTCTGGAGCGTCACCTGTGGTGGGGGGAGAACGGCAGAGGGATGAAGAAGACGAGCGGGCCGACTGGACGCTAATTGCGTCCCCTGCCTATTGGCTGCTGCCGAATAACCCCGCCCCCGACCCCCCCGACCCCCCCGCCCTGACTCACGCACTGCACCATGGGTATTCATTGATCTGCTTGTGTGTGTGTGTGTGTGTGTGTGGGGGGGGGGGGTTACATATAACTGTGAATTTATTCTTGTACTTTAACAAGCTGCTGGGGGGGGGGGGGTGGATGGGGTGGGGGGGTGGGGGGGCAGTGCTCCAACTAACTAATTAAAAATGAGGTCCTCCAGGTGGTCAACACAAAATAAAACAGAGAAGAAGAAACAGGAGACACACCTGTCCCCAGCTGAGACGTCACCTGTCTGTCCCCCGTCTCTCTCTCTCTCTCTCTCTTCTCTTCCTGTCTCTCTCTGCATCTGTCTCTGTCTGTTTTTTCCTTCCCTCCCTCCCTCCCTCCTCCTCTCTCTCTCTCTCTGTCAGTCAGCCCCCCCTTTCCCCTCCTCCCTGTCTCTCCCTCTCTTCCTGTTTCTCTCTGTCTGTCTCTCTCTCTTCCTCCCTCTCTTTTCTCCCTCTCTCCCTCTCTCTCTCTCTCTCTCTCTCTTCCTCTCTCTCTCTCTCTCTCCTCTCCATCCCTCCCTCCCTCCTCCCTCTCTCTCCTCTCCCTCTCTCTCTCTCTCTCTCCCCTCCCTCTCTCTCCTCCCTCTCTCTCTCTCTCTCTCTCTCTCTCTCCCTCTCTCCCTCTCTCTCTCCCTCCCTCCCTCTTTCTCTCCCTCTCCCTCCCTCTCCCTCTCCTCTCTCTCTCCCTCCCTCTCTCTCTCTCTCTCTCCCCCCCCTCCCTCCCTCCCTCCCTCCCTCCCTCCTCCCTCTCTCTCTCTCTGTCAGTCAGCCCCCCCTTTCCCCTCCTCCCTGTCTCTCCCTCTCTTCCTGTTTCTCTCTGTCTGTCTCTCTCTCTTCCTCCCTCTCTTTTCTCCCTCTCTCCATCCCTCTCCCTCTCTCCCTCTCTCTCTCCCTCCCTCTCTCCCTCTCTCCCTCCCTCCCTCCCTCTCTCTCTCCATCCCTCTCCCTCTCCCTCCCTCTCTCTCTCTCCCTCTCTCTCCCTCCCTCTTTCTCTCCCTCTCTCTCTCCCTCTCCCTCCCTCCCTCCCTCTCTCTCTCTCTCTCTCCCTCCCTCCCTCCCTCCCTCTCTCCCTCTCTTAAAATAGCAGCATCCTGCGCGGAGGTGAGCGCTCGCTCCATCTGCCCGGCGCGGAGCGAACCGTGAATGGAGAGCCGCCTGCGGGACGGGCGGGCGGTTAGGGCGGGGACAGAGGGTGGGATGGAGGAGCGGGGGTGGGGGCGCGTGGGATGGGAGGGTTGTGGGTTGGGGGTTGGGTGGGTGGAGAAGTGTTTATTGTGGTTCCGGCCCTTCCTGTTGAGTGATGGCGAAAAATGAAAACAAAACTAGCACAAGTGGAAATAAGATTCTGCTCAAGTAGTTCTGAACCGCTCTGACTCGGTACCGGCGGAGAGGATGATCGCAACAACGATAATAAGAGCACCGGGGTACCTGCATCGCTGCGACGGAGAACCGGAGCGCGTTTCCAACACAAATATCTACTGAGAGTAAACGCTGCAGAACCAGAACCGACACAACACCACGCTACGCAACACAACACAACACTCTCAGCCCATTACGAAGCGCGCGCGCGCACACACACACACACACACACACACACACACACACACACAGAGGAGAGAGAGAGGGAGAGAGAGAGAGAGCGCGCACGGACACATTCCTGGAGACGGCGAAGCGTCAGCAGTGACAGGTGTCTCCTGTCCGCCCTACACACACACACACACACACACACACACACACACACACACACACACCGTTATATTCCGCCTCCGGAGTCCGGGTTCGCAGCGCTGCCGGTCTCCGGTCCGGGTCTCCGGTCAGGTCCACTCGCGTGCTGCGCAGCTCGGTTCGGAGCCTCCTCTCTTTTATCCACTTCCTCGTCTCCTCGCTCCTTCGCCTGACTCCTTGTTTTCGTCGCTCTCTCTCTCGGCGTGTGTGTGTGTGTGTCTGTGTGTATGTATGTGTGTGTGTGTGTGTGTGTCGCTCCCTCTCCACGGCTACCGTTCACTGCAGCAAAAACAGTCTGTCTGAAAGGCGAGCGGGAGGGGAGGGGACAAGGCAGGGAGGGGGGAGGGAGGGAGGGAGGGAGGGAGGGGGGAGGAGATTCTAATACGATTTGGCCCGTACCACCGGGAGAACAGGACCGGAGCCGGGCCCGGTTGTCTGAGCGCGCGCGTCTCTCCGTCCGTGTACCGTGTTCCGGGAACGCGACGCGCTGGATCCGTGACCTTATCTGGATTCATCCCGCTGGATTTCCGGTTCGGTTCGCCGTGCCCGCGGGTTCGACACGGCGCGGGTCAGCGCGGGACTCGGCCCCGTGGAACCCCCGCCCCCCCCTCCCCCGGTTCCGTTCTGATCGTCCTCACCGTGGACGATAACGTCAACAGCGTCATTAACGTTATCTGGGTCAGAACCGCCGATCGCTTCTCCGCGCTTCCGTTAACACCGACTTTACTGTAACTTTAATCACCTGCGCGTGTGGAACACCTGCATGACGTCATCACAGCCGGGTCACACACACACACACACACACACACACCCGGGAACGGACCGGTTCCGTTCAAACTGGACGATAAGAGTTCTGCACTGGGCCCGTTTGGGAATCAGGATGTAATGGAGGCAGAGGGGGGAGGAGGGGGAGGAAGGGGGGTCCAGAGCGGATTAAGGATTAGTTTTACTGGCGGATTAGGTCTGTGTGGGGGGGGCATGATGGGGTTAAACATGCAGGGCCGCACGACAGTCCAATCATGGAGGGGGGGGGTACAAAATGATAAAGCGTGTGTGTGTGTGTGTGTGTGTGTGTGTGTGTGTGTGTGTGTGTGTGTGTGTGTGTGTGTGTGTGTGTGTGTGTGTGTGTGTGTGTGTGTGTGTGTGTGTGTGTGTGTGTGTGTGTGTGTGTGTGTGTGTGTGTGTGTGTGTGTGTGTGTGGGGGGGGCAGAGATTTACAGGCAAACATGTGATTTTCACACTGGAGGAACCGCGAAGTGAAGTCCGGTCCGGTCCAGTCCTTCAGGGGTCCTTGACAGGGTTCTGCCCCCCCCCCCACACACACACACACACACACACACACACACACACACACACACATTATCATCCCCCCCATCAGAACTACATTAAAACTGCACAATGACTTCTGCAACTCATTCAACACAGAATCCGGAGACGAACCGATCCGGTTCTGTTCAAAGTCTTTATCTCCCTTCTGTCCGGGGGGGGGTCGGTTGTGTGTGTGTGTGGGGGGGGCAGCTGGCGTCATTAACTCTCGTTACGAGGACGGAAGCGGCTTTAAATGGTTCCGATACCGGAGCTTTCTGCTGGGCCCCAGGTGCGCGACCGAACCCGTGCGTGTGCGCGTGGGTACCGTGGCCCGGACGGGCCCGCTACGGCACCGGCCCGGGCCGAACCGGACCGGGCCGGCATCACGCATCTCTGTCCTCTTTGCGTGTGCACGCGCCGACCTTTAAACTGAAAAGACTCGTCCGCGTGAGGTTCTTCTGAGAGTCCGGTCCAAATGAGCTGTGTGCCGGGCCAAAACAAAGCCCCTCCCTCCGGCCCAGCCCAGAGACACACACACACACACACACACACACACACACACACACAGCATCCTCCTCACAACCGTCCGGACAAAACGCCGCCTCTCCTCTCGGTCCAAAAACCCGGTTCCCTTTGTTCCACATCTCTGCCGGGACTCGAACCCGGAGCCTCTGGATTAGAAGTCCAGCGCGCTATTCCATTGCGCCACAGAGACGGAGGCGCGTGCACCTCCCGCCACGAGCGGGTTTATACTCCCCCACACACACACACCGTCCCCCCTCCCTCCATGCGCAGCATCACTCACCAGCCCTCAACATCAGGACCGCGGCCCCGCGGACGACACGCCGCCGTCCGGTAGGGGGTGCTGCCGCCGCGCGACGGCCTGCGCCTCGCGGACACCGCCCCTCCCCCACACACACACACACACACACACACACCCACACACACACACTCACACACACACACACACACACACACACTCACAGCTTTGCCAGTGCTGGGTTCTACAGCGACATTTATTCTGAGCAGGCCGCTGATAAACACAGAGCAGCTCCGGCTCGGGGTGGGGGGGAGCAGAACCGGATCAGAACCGACGAGTTGGCGGCGCCGCTGTATCGGAGCTGACAGTTGTTGAAACACGCTTCATCACGCGCAGAGTGAGGGGGGGGGGGACACACGCCTCCTCAAATGTGAGCCGACGGGCCGCGTCCACAAACCGGTTCTGCTGGAGCTAAGTGGACTGGAGCGATCCTCTGAACACAAACCAGCTGGTGTGGAGGGGGCGCGCACACACACACACACACACACACACACACACACACACACACACACACACGCTACTGTACCCGACATGAACAGAGTTGGATCTGACATCACGCCGCAGCTCGCTTTTATTCACGCTGCAGGACGGAGGCTGCTCAGGTGCAGCGTGTAGCTGCCTTGTCTCTCAGCGGGAGGTGGGGGAGCAGGTGGGGGGGGGGCGGCGGGGGGGGGGGAGGAGGGGGGTGGTGGTGGTGGTGGTGGAGGGGGGGTGAGGCCTCAGGCTGCCGGTGAGGAGCCTGTTCTCACACAGATTCAACTGCCAGGCTGCATTCAGGCCTCCCCCATCAGCTGGAGCCGGGGGGGGGCTGCGCACACACACACACACACACACACGCACACACACACGCACACGCACACACACAGCAAAGTGCATAGATTGATTAATTAATTGATTGATTAATGAAGCCATGGCGTGTCACCTCGTGTGGGACAGGTCTGTAGCCCGGGTCACAAACACAGCACCTCTCTGAGCGTACAGCGACACACACCTTTATTTAAACCACTGGGCCCGCACGGGCCAGAACAGAACATTTACCCCACCCCCCTCCAGTCCAACAGCGTCCTCCCGCGTCCCGGGCTCAGAGCAGAACCAGAGCCAGGGAGGTGACGACGGACAGAGCGATCACCGTGTACCCGGTCCGGTACACCTCCGGGATCCTGAAGCCTTTCCCGAGGTCCCACCACTGGGTCCGACCACCGGGGAGAGAGAGAGAGAGAGAGGAGGCGTGAGACCCGGTCCCATACACAAACGGAACCGCAGCTTCGACCCGAGGGGGCGGAGTCTCACCAGGTGGCGGATGCCGTTGTAGGTGTGGAAGGACACGGGGAAGGCGATGCCGAACTTGGCCAGTCCCACGAGGGCGGGTCCGACCGGCAGCGAGTGGATCAGGTCCAGGTAGTGCGGGTACGTCCCGGGCAGAACCAGCGCCGCCACTGCGAAGGCCGAGATAGCTGCTCACAGACAGGAGGGGTGAGTGTGTGTGTGTGTGTGTGTGTGTGTGTGTGTGTGTGTGAGTGTGTGTGTGTGTGTGTGTGTGTGTGTGTGTGTGTGTGTGTGTGTTAAGGACGCGCACGAACGAAGAGACGAGCTTTAACATCAGACAGTTGTTGATTTGGGCCACACGTGAGTGACGGTGTGTGTGTGTGTGTGTGTGTGTGTGTGTGTGTGATCAGACACGCTGACCCACATTGAACCCATTAACACATCAACAACATTGAGCGCACAACGTGACGGCACCACTGAAGCCGTCGGTGCAGGGGTGCGCTTCATTTTCACACGCTCTCCACACGGATCGATGACGGCCTGAAACGGCCCGGAGACGCATTCAGGGTCAAACGTGTGTGTGTGTGTGTGTGTGTGTGTGTCGCGTGTGTGTGTGTGTGTGTGTGTGTGTGTGTGTGTGTGTGTTACCTCCGCTGAGGCCCACGCCTGTCCCCCTGTGTGTGATGGACATCATCATGGGGACGGACCACCTGCGACGCACAAAGAACACACAACACACGCAGCGATTAACAAGCGGTGCAGACACACAACAGAACTTGTACTGGCCCGGTGGGCGTGGCTCTGTGGGCGTGGCCCGGTACCTACTTGTAGATGGTGAGGTGCGGAGACATGGGTCGGTTTAATTTGGTGTTTTTAGCCCAGAACTTGTTCATCTCCTCCTTCGCTGTGGTTCCCATGGGAGCGGCACTGTGGGGGGGGAGAGGGGGCGGAGTCAGCGTTTGTGTGTCTGCGACGTATGTGTGCAACTGCAGCATTTTCACACACACACACACACACACACACACACAACTCACTGTCTGTAGAGGACACCGTAGTGCGGTCCGGAGGGACAGACACTCCGACGGACAAACGTCCTGGAGACGAAAGACAGGAAGTGTTAACGCGTCATACAGGAAGTTGTCACAACAAGGAAACAAACTGAGCCCAGCAGAACCCTGGGGTTCTGGCACCGAGGGTTCTGCTGCATCATCGACTCCAGAACCGAACGATTACGTTTTGTTTTGTTTTTTTTACGGACACACGCTGCGCAGGAGGCGTCATGGTGGACGGGACGACCCGGTCCAAACAAGACGGCTCTGGTCCGAAAGTCGTGCGTGTGTAGACAATGTGTGTGTGTGTGTGTGACAGGTAATGTCTCACAGGTGCTGTCAATAAGTGGAAAACTGATCAGGAATCAGTAACTGAATCAATACAGAACCTGATCAACTTCCATCAATCATCATTAGACACACACACACACACGCACACGCACACGCACACGCGCGCACACACACACACACACACACACACACACACACACACACAGCATGTGGGCACTTCATATCTATCACGACATTTACACTGAGAATGACGACATCGGCGTGAATGACGCAGCAGTCATGTGACCGCTACACGGCGTCACGTGTGTGCAGGACGCCGTGTTATATGTGTACCGTTAGTGAAGCTAACTCCGAGCTAACGCGTTTAAACCGGATAAAAACGGGGCCGGGTCGAGCCGGGTCGAGCCGGTCGAACCGGGCTCGTGCGAC
>JAFBJZ010000866.1:207500-217500 GCA_016785225.1 Psettodes erumei | reverse complement strand
ATAAAAAGAGGAGGGGGGGGGACAGGTAGCGAACAGGAAGGATGAAAAGAGTCTAAACAGATTAAAGAATTAAGCAATCGAAGCGCTGGGGGGTGGAAAACACGAGGGGGGGGGCAGGAGTGGGCTCCAACACGTACTCCTCCTTTTGTGAGGGCGCGTTAGATTTCCACTCAGCGAAACGCGTAAGCTCCACCCGGGGGTGGGGGGTGCGCTCACCTGAGGCACCATCTTCTTGAAGGAGTCCATGATGCGGGAGCTCTTGGCCTCCTGGAAGTAGGAGAAGCATCCGGTGATGATCACCACGGCCGCCAGCACCACCCCCAGGTACAGCTGTGTGGGGGGGCAGGGGGGGGGGGAAGGGGGAGTGGGGGGGGGGGGCAAAGACGTGTCGTTATCCGCTTAGTTTGGTTCATGTCGACACAGGAAGTGGAGCCGTCACGCCGGTTTTAACAGAGACGCCTCAGAAGTCTGTGTGTGTGTGTGTGTGTGTGTGTGTGTGTGTGTGTGTGTGTGTGTGGGTGTGTGTGTGTGTGTGTGTGTGGGGGGGGTACAGCTGGATTCTCATGCACGATTCGTTTCATTGGCTGAACTTCACCGGATGAGCGAGAGTGACGCGTCACGGGAAAAAAAAAAACACTGATCTGGGTTCAGTTCTCACGGATGCAAACAAGACAGCATCTGTCCAAACAGCGGGTTCTGCTCGTCCCGCGAAAAGAACCCCCCCATCAGAACCCCCCCCCACCACCACCACCACCATTTCACACCCAGTCGGTTTCCTTCTCCCACGGCGGAGGGAAATCTGCCGAATCAGGAAACGCGTCAAGTCTCCGGGTCGCGTCTGCCCGCGCAGGTGACAAATTCAAACGTCCCGTCGCGTTCGCGAGGATGAAGATAAAAACATCAGAGAAAGTGGGTTAAATTAAGGCGCCGGCGTCACGGCGGCTCAGAGCGGCTGCACGTGGAGATTAAATCACGGGCAGAGTGAGGCTGCTGCTGCTGCGTGTGTGTGTGTGTGTGTGTGTGTGTGTGCCTGTGTGTGTCTGTGCGTGTGCGTGTCGTACATTACAGGATATTATGCGAGGCTTTAACGCTGCCTGGGCTTTGGAGAGCGCTGAAATGATGATTGCATAATGACTCGGCGCTGTAAAGTGCAGCACGGATGACTGCCTGGCTCCGCGAGCCGCGAGCCGCTATCTGAGCAGGAGCCGGTAGGTAGATGCTAACTGCTACAAGAAATGCCAAATAAATACATCCGGTAATGTAGCCTGCTATTTATTCAGTCGTGTTAATTAGGTGGGCGGTCCTACCTCACTCCTGACGCCTGATTGGTCAGCACTGTGTGCCTCACCCATCTGCTACCAATGGGAGCTCAGCCTTTAGCTTCTAGCCGTTTAGCATCCGACCGGTCCCGGTCTTGACCGACCAATCGTGCTCCAGGCTGTTAGGACCCGCCCCCTCAATCGTAAACAGCGTGCATTACCTGCGCTGATGTCATTTCCTGTCCCTCACAGTAAGCGTGCCACACATGCGCCGATCGGTTAGCGGTTAGCGGTTTTCTCACGTTGTCATTGGGCGGCTCGTCCTCCATGGCCACCTGGATGCTGTAGGCCAGGAAGCAGAGGATGGCGCCGATCCAGAGCAGGATGGAGAAGCCGCCGAACAGCTGGCGGCAGAACTTGACCCACTCCGGGGTGGTGGGGGGAGGGGTCAGCGTGTTCGGCCCGTCCCTGGCCAGAATCTCGGCGGCTCTGGCGCTGGTCAGGCCCTGGAGGGGGGAGGAGGGGAATCTCAACACAACGTTTTCACCGCGACTTAAAAACCAATTTTCCAGCCGGAGTTGCAGAACGTGGAGTGTTCCCGCTCGGCCCGTTTAACGCCACATGTATAATAAACCGGGTGACGGCCGTTACACCGCGGATGCCGAGCGGCGTCGGGGTCTAATTCACGCAAAATCGATGCGTGCGCGTGAAAACCGGCGTTTTTACAGCCGCTGTTATTCCTCCGCGACTCCGGCGACGATTTCTCTTCAACGCTAAGGAGATAAAATCAGTTTGACTACAGCGGCGACGTGAGCTAAGCAGCCAATGTGCCCCCATCATGAAGACTTATGTGCGTATCTGTGCGGGATTGAAGGAGCGGGGGTGTGTGTGTGTGTGTGTGTGTCTGTTTGTGTGTCTGTTTGTGCGTCTGTTTGTGTGTCTGTTTGTGCGTCTGTTTGTGCGCGGCTGAGGGATTAAAAGACGGGGAAGGCTCCAAGGTGAGCCGGATGCTGCTTTCCAGGCGAGCAGATTACATCTCTACGGGGGGGGGGTTATATCCCCCCACCCACCCCCTCTTTTTGTTGTGCGTTTGTGCGTGAACGAGAGTGTGTGTGTGTGTGTGTGTGTGTGTGCGTCCTTACTCGCGCGAGGTCCAGTCCGTAGCGTTTTCCCAAATCATCCAGAGATATTTTGTGGTCGTCCTGCAGGGATTAAAAAAAAATCAGTTACGTATATGAAGAGGGAATTATCATCTTCATCATCATCTTCATCTTCATCATCGTCATCATGTGTGACACATTCGCCGTTAACTGGACGTTATGGCTGCCGCCGTGTGATGTGTGATGATGAACAGGACGCCCCGGCTGCTAGAGCGCTGACCTTTAAACCTATCGTTCACCCGTCAGGATCAGAGGTGTCAAACGGCGATGAACCCCCCTGCCCCCCCACCCCCACCCCCACGCCCCCCCCCCCCCCTCACAGAGCTGACTGACACCCAGTAGAAACAGAAAGAAAAATCCAAACAGAACAAAGATTCCCGTGTGCGCCCGTCCGGAGAGTCTCTGTCTTCACGTTTTAAATAATGGAGTTTGGTGCAGAAACGACAGCCAATCAGCTGTCAGCCCCCCCCCCGTCCCCCCCGCCCCCCTCGCCCCCCCTCGCCCCCCCCTAAACACGGCGCCCTCGCCGTCACAAAAATGAATGCAGCTGCTTCGTTTGGACCGGACCGGCGACATGCCCCAGTGTTCACAGCTAAGCTCTGCCCCGACACAGAGAATATCGATCGTGGCGTCCCAAGGATTTCTGGGAAATAAAATAAAAAGAGCGGGAACGCGAGTTCAGACGTCGCCGGCTTCCCGCCGCCCTTTAATCAGCCGACTCGGTAATTGACGCGAGCTCACTTTATCGGGGAGCGGGCGCGAGCTGCGAAACTTAGCCCAGTTTTCCGCGGGCGGCGCTCGGCTGCGTTTTGACAGCCCCTCAAAGAGCTACGGCTCGGCGGCAGACAAAAACTCCGCAGCGCGCCGCCGGTGGCCCACAAATTATTCAGTATCTTCTCCGAGCGGCGAGCAGCCGGAGGGCGGCGGAGCAGACAGGCGGGATGAGAGCTCGTCTCCGCGCCGACGAGCCCGGCCCCGTTGTTTACGGGCCACCGTTTTCATTTACGGCCTTGTTAAATAACCCGGCGTCTCCGGCGTAACGCTATTTGGGGATCGTTCTGGAGCGGCGGCGGCATCAATCACGGGGGGCCCGCGGGCGGTGACGCCTTGTTTTTCTTACCAAGGCCACTTCCTTCTTCAGCTCATCCAAGTCCCTGTCCTTCTTCCTCCTCTTCCCTCCGTTCTCGGCACCACGCTGCAGGAAGTGGAGAGAGAGAGAGCGACAGGCGTCAGGCCCGTGGGCGTCCGGAACCGACCCCCCCCCCCCCGCAGAAAAGCCACACGGCCGTTTACATTCAGACCCACATCAGTGCGAGCACAATGGACTGTCTATAGGTTCATTTCAGTCTCCTGGCTCTGAAGGCGAACGATTCACTGCATACCGAGGAGAAAACATTTTTTTTTTCCCGCGATACGACTTCCTCGTGTGCGTGTGCATGTGCGTGTGCATGTGTGTGCGTGTGCATGTGTGTGTGCGTGTGTGTGTGCGTGTGTGTGTGCGTGTGTGTGTGTGTGTGTGTGTGTGTGTGTGCATGTGTGTGTGTGTGTGTGCGTGTGCGTGTGCGTGTCGCGAACAGTTGGAGGAGCAATGCATCACGGAAATCATCTGCTGCTGTCAGTCTCCTCTCAGCAGCACGTGTGCGTGTCAGTGAAGGAGGGATACACAAAGAGAATGAAAGGAGCGAGTGAGGAGGAGGAGGAGGAGGAGGAGGAGGAGGAGAAAGAAAGAGAAAGTAATCAGAAGGAGCCAAAGAGGGAGCGCGGAGCCGCTGGAGAGCCTGAAATGTGTCTGGCATAGCAATTTCCCCCCGCTGCGTGCGGGGACAATTACCAGCCTGTCCTCCCATAAAGGTAAATGGAATCGGCCTGATGGAAGGAATAAAAAAAAAAAAACACAACAAAATTACGTAATTACACAAATAAAACAACAAACCCGGGAACACAACTTATGGAGGAGAAAAGCCATTAGCCGGAGACGTTAGCGTCTTTACAAGAGGAGGGCGAAGAAAAAAGAAAAAGCTCCGTGACGCTCGCAGGCCTCGGCCCCGCGGCCAGTCCAGTAGTTTTCCATGATGCGTCCCGGCGCCGCGCGTGGGGGGGGTCACGGTCACGCTGGGCGACGACAACGCTCGCACATTTTTAAAAAAAAAAACACGCGTTTGTGTTTTTAAAAAAGCGAAACGAACTCACCCCTCTCCCCATGCTGGACGTCCGGACTGCGGCAGGTTGAAATGTGAAGGACGGCGCTCGGGCCCCCCCCTCACCCCCCTCACCCCCCCCAGCCACAGCTGAGACCTCCCGCCCCCACGTGTGGAAGACACTGGTGTCTTTTTTTGGGCCTGGCAACCCCCCCACGCCAAACACCCCCCTCCCCCCGCCTCCTCGCTCGCTCCTGTCAGGGTAACCTGAGCCATACGACCCCCCCCCACCACCACCGACAGTACACACACACACACACACACACACACACACCTCCAACATGCACAGGCCCTTGGAGAACAACAGGCCATCAATCACCGCTGACAATACAACAAACTTTGTGCTCCATGTAATGTACAGTGTTTCTGAATGAACGTGACAGTAGTGTGTGTGTGTGTGTGTGTGTGTGTGTGTGTGTGTGTGTGTGTCGGGCGGTGCCGGGCCCCCGGGGGGGCCCCTGCTGCCGTTTGGATCCCGAGCAGATTGGATCCTGCGACGTTTAACAGCTCACCAACCGGCTTGCTAACGTGGCAGTTAGCTTAGCTTAGCCAACATGTCCTCCCACCGTACGGGCTGTGTGCGTCTGCACACTACACAACAACGTACAAGGATGTTAACACAATATTCGGACAAACGCACACTGGCTCCACTTATTCGTGACTCTGGCCTGGGGTTCGACCTGGCCTGGTGACGCGAGTAGCTTCTGGTGGCTAACGTTAGCTAACACTCGGCTCGCTGAACGCTCCTTTAAAATAAGGAGGGAATGATGCAGCATCTTTGTCCTGTGATTAGCATGATTGTGGTTAGCTAACGTCAAGCTAACTTCAGCTAACGTCAAGCTAACGTCAGCTAATGTCAAGCTAACATCAGCTAACATCAGCTTACGTCAAGCTAACTTCAGCTAACGTCAAGCTAACGTCAGCTTACGTCAAGCTATCATCAAGCTAACATCAAGCTAACGCGAGCTTACGTCAAGCTATCATCAAGCTAACGTCAGCTAACGCTCGGTGCAGCTGTGTAACCGACGTCACCCTCTCAGTTTACAGACTTTAACTGCAGCCCCGTCATATTTCACCTCCTCGCAGATTGTTGTGTCTCAAACAAACTTGACTTTCAGGTGTGTGTGTGTTTTGTTTTGTTTTTTAAAAATGGAGGGAAAATGCTGCAACTTTGACCCGTCATTAGCATTTCTGGCTACATACAGTCACAGCGAGGAGACGGGGACTTTTTTTCCCCACAAACAGAAACCAGTGGAGTGTTTTGGGAAACGGTCGTGTGCACTTCAGAGTCGGCGACATGACCAGACTACATGCCAGTCATGAATATGGAGCAGGTGCCACATTCCCATCAGGGCGGGGGGGGCGGTCCCCTGTGTTTACGACCCGAAGTTCACGTCATCTGAACAACTGGCAGCTGTCAGTCATCCTGCGTCTGGGCCTCTGGCTCGCGATCGATAAACACCGACGAGCAAAACAGGAAGGCGCTAACGTTACATGAGCGTCACACTGTGAAGCAAGCAGCAACTGCTCAGGTGTGAAAGGTGAATAAATAAACGACAACACCTGAGCGGCGCCAAGCACGCCGCAGCTTTCAGAGAGAAAATGAGCCGGTCGACGTGACTTGATGCCACGTGACGCCACGTGTAGCTAGTCTTAGCCTAGCTTAGCATTAAAGATGACGGGCAGACGGAAATTACAGTATTACTTATTGTGGATCTGTCCGAGGCCTTTAAAAAAATGACTCCCGGTATGTCTTAAGCTCAAACGTTAATGCTCATTTTAATGTGCGCACCTTTAGAAATGTAAAATGCTTCCAGGCGTTATGCTAAGCTAAACTAAGCTAAGCTAATACCCTCCCCGCTCTAGCTTTGTGTGACCATGGGAGTTGTTTGTCACCTCCCACAGCGTTAAAGACTTTCAGAAACGTTGTGATCACAAAAAAAACCCACTTGCGCTTGTCGTTAGCATCAGATCAAACATGGCCGTCACACGCCGCAGTCGAGCAGCGGTGGACGCAGGTTAATGACAGCGGTCGACCTGCGAAGGTCACGCGTGCTCGCCGAAAACCCCCCGCCTGCGTTTCAAGAACGGAAAATTACAGCTCACTTTGTCGCCCTTTAAAAAAAGGTGCATTAACGTTCGGCTCGCCGTCATTACTTTCTTCTCTCCGCTCGCCGCGGGGTGCACGGCGAGGTGAAACCGTTTTAGTCCTCAGCTGCCGCGGCGGAGCAGAGGAGCCCCGGCGTTTAATTCAAAAACCAAACTCCTTTTGTGCCGCAAAGAAAAAAAAAAAAAACACCTGGTGGTCATTGTTCGGCGTTTAGAGTCGAGATCACATCCTCTGAACCGCGCTCATTGTGCGACACGTCAAATGCCCCGCGATTGCTAATAAGGCCAGCGCCGCTGCATAATGAGCCTTATTTTCATGCCGGCCGCCGATATTTCAAACGGCGGTGGGAATCTCATTTGGCGAGGAATCTCTTCTTTTGAAACGTTCATGAAAGCGAGTCGTTGCGGGGAACGCCGGTGACGGACGGGGAAAGAAAGACGAGACGGCTGCAGACATTTTTCAGCTGTGGGTTTTTTTTACTTCGTCTCCTGTTGACAACAGCGACGCTCGGAGGCTTTTTAATATTTATTTACGATCTCTTTACAACATATTATACAGTCGTGGAGCGGCGTTAGTGCGCTGGAATTACCACAAGCGTTAAAAAGAAATGTAGAAAAAGAAAAAAGAAAAACATAAGAAGCTCCAGTCTTTTCAAATGAGGGCGTGTTACTACGGCTAACACAGCGCTAACACGCTACGTACAGAGGACACGGGCGTTACAGGCGAGGACAGGTGGCGGCGAGGACAAACGCCGGACCCGCTCCGGACCACGTCCGCTCCCGTCGGGGGACGTTACAGGAAGATTCGAGTCCGCACGGCCCACCCTGCATATCAAGCACGGAGAAGCTCGCCATCCGTGGAGGAGGAGGACCGGCCGCACAGCACCAGGACGACGGAAACAACATGGCGTCCTCCGTCGGCACGGGTCCTCCCCGGGTTCGGCTTTACTTAGGGTGACGTGCTGCCGTTTCCTCACATGTCACATGTAATAACAACAGTAATAATAATAATAATAATACACACACACATATACATAAAACACCAGGGGGGGGGGATTAGACGCTTCTGACGTCGTTCGAACCAATGAGACGGTGAGGGGTCGGGGCGCGCCGAGGGAGGTGGCGGTTTGAAGGGCGAGGGTGCGCTTGGTTTATCGCCGGGGGCCAGGAGGAAGGAGACAAGTTTGAAGAAGAGGAGGAGGAGGAGGAAGCTGTAGGCCCGGCAGTCAGATAAGGGGGGGGGGGGGCTTAAAGAGTGGATTCTGTACGGGGCATTTCCTGTCCGGGGGGGGCAGCCACCAGACGACAGGAAGAGGAAGAGATAAAGGAAGCGGCAGACGTGAGGACAGAAGAAGAGCGAAACAAGGAGTTCGGCGCGACAAGATGAATCCCCCAAGATGGGAGGCGCGATGAGGAGCGAATAACAGAGGAGCGGAGACGGGAGAGGAGGCGCGGGGGGGCGGGGGGGGCGAGGGGCGGAGATGTCGAGAGAGATATCTGGTCGCCGGTGGAAATAATTAGCCGCGGGCTGGCGAGCAGGAACGTGCGAGCGGATTAAACTGAGAATAGCTGCTGCACCTCTGAGCCGCCTGAGAGCGTCCGCCGGCCCCCCGGGGGGGGGGCAGGGGGGCCGTGACGTCATTCCACGTCGTCAGTCGCCGGCCGTCGAGTCGCCCGTGCACACCCCCCCACCCCATCCCCCGCCACCACCCTCCCCCCGCGGGCTGAAAAATGTGCAGCTGTTACAGTAAGCGCTTACGGGCCAGAAATAGACGCCTTCAGCCGGGGGCGGGGCCAACCGCCATTAGCTCAAATGTGAGAGGATTGAATCGCCCCGAGCTCCTGGGCTTGAACCTCCTCCACCACCCCCACCCCCCCCCTCCACCTCCACACACACACACACCCTCGCTATCACCCCCACCCACACACACACACACACACCTCCACCCTGTCTTCTTCTCCGTCTGAAATCCACGGCGCTCGCTCGCGAGTTGTAAAGGGGGGGAGGAAAGAATCGGGGGGGCGCCGAACGCAGGCGGACGTCGTTCCCGCGCCGCTTAAGGAAGTTATGTGCGTAGTTAGGCCTTAAACGCTTTTACAATCCGGCCGCCGAGCGCGCGCCGCGTCCGCCAACCGGCCGCCGTAAAAGTTATTTGACGCGTCGCCTCTGATAGAGTCGGGACTCGGCTCTCGCGGCCGGCGCTGTCGTGAAAGAGCGGAGATAATGGGAAATAATGGGGCGGAGGAGGTGGAGGAGGAGGGGGGAGGGAGGGGGGGGGTCGCATCGGGCCGGGCGGGAAAAGGAGGAGGGAGCGGACTACGGGACCGGAGGCAGTCACGGAGGAGTCAGACCTTTATCTACAGGAGAGAAGAAAAGAGGAAGGACAGAGGGAAGGGAAGAGGAGGAGAGAGGACGGGGACGTTAGCATATAAATCACTTCTGCAACTCGAATTAACAAGAAATTCACAGTGAGGGAGGAAGAGGTGGGACGGGGGGGGGGGGGGCGAGACGGGACGGGGCGGTTGCAGGGGGGGGGGCAGCGCCAGAAGTCGGACACAGAGGCCGGGGAGTCGTGATGCGGAGCGGACTGAAAGGAAGCTCTTTGAGATGTCGTTATCAAACCCCTGGGCGAGGCAGCGTCTCGCTTCAGATGGCATGGGGGGGGGTGAGGGTGTGTGTGTGTGTGTGTGTGAGGGTGTGTGTGAGGGTGTGTGTGAGGGTGAGGGCGGCCGGCGTTAGAGATTATCAGCACCAGTCATCAGCCTGTGACAAGAGCAGATATGATTTGACTCACACTGTGGGGTGGGGGGGGGCACCCTCTCCCCTCCCCCCTCACCCACCTCCCCCCCCCCCCTCGGCCTATTACTTGAAGGTGAGCTGGTCGGCGAGGCGGGACAGGAGGCCGAGCGCCCTGGACCTCCCCGCCTCCCTCGCGCTGGCCTCCTCCTCCCGCTTCTATGGGTCAGCTCCAGCTCGATGGTCATCAGCACCCGGCCCGGGCCCTCCTCCTCCCCTCCGCCGCCGCCCCCCACCCTCTCCGTCTTTCTGACTACGGTTCGCTGCGGCGGCTGCCGATCGGGCCGGGCCTGGCGCGCGGGCCGGAGCAGCCGGCCGGCGAGCCCGCCCCAGCCCCGCCCCCAATCCTATTTCTTATCCTTGCGCGACTCCTGCTTCTTCTTCTCCGAGGCCGCCGCCTTCACCTTGGAGGAGGGGTCGGCGGGAGGCGCGGGGCCCTGTGGGGGGAGGAGGGAGAGGGGGTCGGGGGCGGAGAAC
>JAFBJZ010000866.1:197500-202500 GCA_016785225.1 Psettodes erumei | reverse complement strand
CGATCCGGGCTCGCCGCAAATATTCGGATCATTACAGGAATATCGGCGCCGGCCCGCGAGAGTCCGACGGGAACGTCCGCATGAATATGGATCAGGCCGACTCCATGATGCTCAGGCTTAAATAATATTTAATGATCGATCTTCATTTGGCCGCCGGATCAATATCTCACAGCGAGACCAGCTCGGCGTCCGGGCCGGGTCAGAACCGATGACATCACACCGTGCAGATTTAATCACAGCTGGGGGGGGTCTGTTTAAATTTAACGTCCCATGATGCACCTGGAGAGGCGGCGTTTCCCAAATCAATTTAACAAGTACCAGCTGATTGACTGCTGATCAGCTGCTTTGATCTGCAGGTACTAACTCCTTTAACCTTTGACCCCCCGACCCCCCCGACCCCCCCCCACAGCTTCTCTGACACAAACTGTAAAAAGGTTTTTTTACCTAATCCCAGGAGGAGAACCGACGCCAGCGCCAAGAACGTCACCATGGTTCTGTTCTGCTCCAGAAGACCGGCGCCGACGACCCGACGGGAGGACGAGGACGAGGAGGAAGACGAGGAGGACGAGGAGGACGAGCGCGGAGACGAGGACGAGTCCCGCTGCTCGGGGAGAGAGGGAGAGGACGCAGGACAACAACAGAAAACCCACTGTCCCCGGGTTTATACCCAACCACACCCCTCGCCCAGGCCCGGCCCGGCCCCCCCGCTCCACCCACCGCCCCCCCCACACACACACACACACACACACACACACACACACACACACACACACACACACACACACACACACACACACAAACACACACTCACACACACACACAAACACACACACACACACACACTTCTCTGCGTTTCCTCCCTGAATGAATCTAATGAGGCTCTTTGTGTTTTCACGTGTGTGAAGCACCTTTTGGGGGGGGGGGGCATGTTTAGCGTGTGCGGGGGCGTGTGATAACATGTAAACATGACATGTGTGTTTACAGTGGGGGGGTCATGTGGGGGGGGGGGGCAGCGCCACAACAAAGACCCGACTCTTCTTCTCTCCGTCCTCCCTCTCTCCAGATTCCTGTCATTCGCTGACGTCTGCCACTTGGAGACAATGGCGAGGGGGGGGGGGGGGGGGGGTTGGCCCGCCTGTCAATGGCGCTTTCTTCCTCCCCCCGCCCCCCTGCCCCCCCTCGCTCAGACAAAGCTGCGTATTCAAAGCAGCGGCAGCGACCCACTCCTGGTTTCTTCCAGCGATGCAGACAGCGTGAGTGTGTGTGTGTGTGTGTGTGTGTGTGTGTGTGTGAGTGTGTGTGTGTGTGTGTGTGTGTGTGTGTGTGTGTGAGTGCTGGGGGGGGGCAGCTATATATAGACAGGTTGATGCGAGGACGGGACGAGGACGGGCGAGGACGGGGCGAGGAGACAGAGGGCGAGGACGGTGGATTTCTCTTCCATCATTCTGTCACGTGTCATAAATACGCATCGCTCGCCGCCGCACAAAGCTAACGGGCCGCGGTTCCGCCGCCGCTCCACAAACCCGCGGGCCGGGTTCTCCGACACTCAACATGGAGTGTCAGTCATGCCCCCGGTACGATGAGAGCGAGGCGCTCCGGGCCGAGCGTTTAGCCGCAGATCGGCTCTTACTTAGATCTGAGGCCGCGGCTCAAGTTCTGGCCTCTCGCGGCGGATCCGAACGGATCAGCGCAACAAAACGGAACCATCTGCCAACTGGGCTCTGGCTCCGAGCTCGGGATCGCAGCATCCTTAACGGTTACGGCGGATCCTGCCCGCGGGCCCCGGAGAAACGGGCGTGTGTGTGTGTGTGTGTGTGTGTGTGTGTGTGTGTGTGTGTGTGTGTGTGGGAGCCTGGCAGGTGCAGAACGTGGCAGGAGCCCAAACTCGTCAGCGGCGGCGGCTGAGCTTGGCAGGAAGAAAGTGCCTCACGTACAGAGCGAAGGTTCCTTCAGCTGGCAGCGCCGCGCGCCGCCGCCGCTAACGTGGGGGGGGGCGAGGAGGGGGGGCTGAGGGGGGGCTGAGTGGGGGGGAAGGAGGGGGGCTCCATCTGTAGAGCCACGACAGGAGCCGTACCTCAGTGAGACGGGCCGCGACTCAACACACGGTTCAGGCTGCACCTGTGGTGTCACACACCCCCACACACACACACACACACACACACACCCTGACACCCCCTGACCACGCCCGTCAAGGGGGTGGGGGGGGTGGACAGAGTCCCGGGACGTGGAGGTTCTGTCGTCGGCCCGACCCGAGACAAGTTGCGGCTGAAGAACGGGCACCGCTGATCCACCGCCTCCACGAGCTCGGGTGTGTGTGTGTGTGTGTGTGAGATGTGTTGTTGACACATGTTGTTTACACATGTTGTTTACACATGTTGTTTACGTGTTTTTTTTATCTGCTGTGATTCCAAACCAAACATCAAACAGTTTAAGTCTTTTCAAAACAAACTGATAAATCTGATCAAATAAATGGATTAATGGGTGAGGGGGGGTCAATGTGTGTGTGTGTGTGTGGGGGGTCACCACGACCTCTGACCTCAACACCAGACGACCCCGTCCACTTCCTGTGGACACAGACACTGGGCGCCTGTGTGTGTGTGTGTGTGTTGGCACAGCGTAACACAACTTGAACTGATCCGATGGAGTGAGTCACGCCGCGGGACGTGACCCGTCCCGGAGGAGACCGCGGGACGGGTCGTGTCCTGGAGGAGACAGCGGGACGGGTCGCATCATCTAAAAGGGCCCGGGGAAAAAAAAGGGCGAGCGCGGGCCTGACATCATCAGAACCGAAAGGTCAGCGGCCAACGCTCGCCGCTCCGCCTCAACAACAACACGGCTGATATTCTGTGGGTCGGCCCGGGACAATGGACGGGCCTGTCCCCCCCCCCCCCCCCCGGCCCCCCCTTGGCCCCCCCTCGGCCTGGCGTGGTGGAGATGTCACAGAGAGGATGGATGGGGGGGGGGGGAACAAATGCTTTGTTCTCGGGGCGGAGAAAGAACCATTGTGACAAGACAGATCGCTCATGGGGGGGCAGAGTGTGTGTGTGTGTGTGTGTGTGTGTGGCGGTCTCACCTTCTCTGTCCTTTTGTGCCCCCCTGCAGTTGGAGGTAATCCATAACGCTGCTTCAGGGGGACACCTCCTCCACCTGGGGGGGGCGTCATCATCAGTTTTCCTTTCATCTGTCACAGCACTTCTTTAAAATGCCCCACCACACACACACACACTGTGCCCCACCAACACACACACACACACACACACACTGCCCCCCCCAACACACACACACACACTCTGCCCCCCCCAACACACACACACACACTCTGCCCCCACCAACACACACACACACACACTCAGCCCCCACCAACACACACACACACACACTCAGCCCCCCAACACAAACACACACACACACTCTGCCCCCACCAACACACACACACACACACACACTCTGCCCCCCCAACACACACACACACACACTCAGCCCCCCCCCAACACACACACACACACACACTCAGCCCCCACCAACACACACACACACTGCCCCCCCAACACACACACACACACACACTCAGCCCCCAACACAAACACACACACACACTGCCCCCACCAACACACACACACACACACACTCACTCCCCCCCAACACACACACACACACACACACACACACACTCTGCCCCCCAACACACACACACACACACTAACTCAGCTCCCCCCCATCCGAGGGGGTATCCAGATGTGAACCAACAGCTGTGTGAGCAACTGGACCGCGTGGGGGGGGCACCAGTGACACACACACACACACATACACCAGATACTCGATTACTTTCTGCTCCATTCAAATCAGATGAGATCTGATTCTGATGCTTTCATGGAACAAGTAGTACTGCAGTATTACACCAGTACTGTACTTTTACTGCAGTACTCTGCACTACATTACTGCAGTATTACACCAGTACTGTACTTTTACTGCAGTACTCTGTAGACCTGCCCTCCCCTTACCCATGATGCACTCTGCTGCCCCCCCTCCAGCTCCTGACACACAGAACCATCAGGGTCCGGTCCCGTCGTAAGAATCCAGAACCGGAGCCGGTTGGTTTAAAACTGGACTTTATTTCAAACAGAACATATTTACACCTGCAGCTCGGTTCTGGTTCTGATCAGTAATACTCCTCCGGGTCGGCCTTCTCCCCCTGGTTCTGAATCTGCTGCTGCTTCCTGTACAGATCTGCAATCTGCAGGGGGGAAACGGGTCAGAACCACAGAGGGACTTATCCGGACGATCAATCAATCACCTGATCAATAACAGAATCGGTTCGCCGCGGCCGTCAATCACCCGGGTCACGTGACCTACCTGAGCGCCGGTCGTGGCGTCCTCGGGTTTCTTGTCGTCTCTGATCCGGAGGAAGCGCGGGAACCTCAGAGAGATGCCCTTCTCTGGATCCACCTGCAGAACCAGAACCCGTCAGAACCAGAAGGGTCACCTGGTGTGTGTGTGTGTGTGTGTGTGTGTGTGTGTGTGACCACACACCAGCCCCATGGCGGCCTTGTAGACGGGCGACAGCGACAGGTCGGCACACTTCACCTCCCACACCTGCACGGCGTCCAGCCACACGTCGGGCTCAGCCGATTGGTCCACGCGGTAGTAGGGGCGGGGCTTAGGCAGGATGTGGTCCTGGAGACAACACACGCACACACTCATGACATCACCTGCATGACCCCCCCCCCAGAACATTAAAGGTGTCCTGTACCTTTAAGAACTTGTGATGCTGCTCAAGATCTTCATCCTTGAAGCCGGTTCCGATCTGAAAGAGACGCACACACACACACACACACACACACACACACACACACACACACACACACACACACACACACACACACACACACAGACACACGCACACACAACATGTTACATGCGGTTCTGCCCAGTACTCTGGTGGCCCACGCTCGGCGCAGCTCCTGAAGGCACCGGCTGCAGACCGCACACAACAGACGCAC
>JAFBJZ010000866.1:127500-187500 GCA_016785225.1 Psettodes erumei | reverse complement strand
CTTCACTTCCTGGTCACATGACATCGCCTCCTCACGCTCACTTCCTGTTCCTCACCTCTTGGCGGGCTGCTGCTGCTCCTCCTCCTCCGCCGGCGTCTTCCTCCCCGTCTTCTCGTCTCCCTCGCTCTTCCCGGGTTTCTCCGCCTTCGCCGCGGCTTTCCTGGGAGCTGCGAGGAAGAAGAGGGATGAAGATGAAGGTGGAGCGGCGTCAGCTGTTTCCCGTCTTTCGTGCGGAGCGATGCAAATTCCTCCTCCTCCTCCTCCTCCTCCTCACCGAAGAAGCTGCTGATGGCGACTTTCCTGGCCGGCTCTTTATCTCTCTGCTCTTTCGCCGTTTGACTTTTCGGGTTCTGTTCTGGCGCTGGCGTGTCCTTTTCAACCTCCTCCTCCCCCCGCTCCTCCTCCTCCTCCTCCTCCTCCTCCTCCTCCTCCTCCTCCTTCTTCTTCTCATCAGCTGCTTCACTTTTCTTTTCCGCCCCCTCAGCTTTCCTTTCTCTCTCATCAGAGCGCTCCCCCCCCACCTCCTCCTCCTCCTCCGTCACCGCCTTTTCAACTTGCTCCTCCTTTGCTCCCTGATCAGTCGGTTCTCCGTCGTTCCCTGCACGAGAACACAAAAGGGGGGGGTGTCAGGTGTGTGTGTGTGTGTGTGTGTGTGTGGGTCATTAAAGAGATAAAAGTCAGCAACTTCTCTGACGACCCGGTTCTGAGCGGCCTCGGTACCGACCGGGCCGCACAACAAACTTTCTCAGACCGGGTTTTAAATGCCCCCCCCGCGCCCCCCAGAGAATCCGGACCAGAACCCGACAGAACCTCCCGACCCGTACCTGCGGCCTCGCGCTCCACACGGGCTCGTTTGTGCTGCTGACCCGGGTCCTGCGGCGCCTCGGCCTCCTCCTGCCGGCTGTCGTCCAGCTTCCTCTTGGGGAACATCTTCCTGGCTGCGCACACACACACACACACACACACACACACACACGGGGGGGGGGGTTAAATTAAGAGGGGGTGTGTGTGTGTGTGTGTGTGTGTGTGTGTGGTTGGGGGGTCAGGAGAGCAGCGCCGCACTGACCCGTCTTGCGTTTGACGATCCCAGTGGGGGAGGTGGAGCTGGGTGTCCCCGGAGACGCCGAGGAGGCGGGGTGTGACGGGGTGTGGCGGGTGTGGCGGGGGCGGCCGGGGCGGGTGGAGACAGGGGGGTGGGGACGGCCTTGAACACGTCGTCCTTCTGAAAGAGACGAACAGAATAAGTCGAAGCCGCAGGTTTTTAAATCTGCAACCGATGTGAAAAGTGACGGAACCGCTCAGAACCAGGAACTGGACCTCTGTCAGAACACACACACACACACACACAGACAGACACACACACACTGAGAAAGAAACACGACACAAACGAGTTTGCTGTCCAATGAGGCGCGGCGCTCGGCGTGACCCGCTCTGCCCGGCGCCGGACCGGAACACGACTCAGCGGGCCCCAATTAAACGGCGCCGCCGTCAGCCACGGCCCAATGAGACACGGGAGGAGAGCGGACTGATCGGCAAAGAATTGATTTCCTGGGGGGGGGCAACCGGCGCTGACGGACAGAACCAGCGGGGGGGGGGTTCTGCTCTGACAGCAGCCGGGTCATTATGCGGCTCATCGACAAACGTTGTGAGTCAGCGTGTAATTACCGGGCCTTTGTGTGCGTCGCTGACGGAGGAACAATGGCCGCTGATGTGCGAGCAGGTCGCCGTGCGTCGGCGCCGCGCTCCAACAACTTCTGCACCGAGCGACGTGTGTGTGTGTGTGTGTGTTTCACCTTGTCCGTTTTACTGGGGGCCGCAGGCTCCTTCACCGCCACTTGCTCCGCCTCCTCCTCGTCATCGCTGTCCAGGATTGGACGGCTGCGCTTGGCGACCTTCTTGACGGGCGAGTCGGCTTCCTGGGCGCCGTTCTGTGGCTTGAGGGGGCTCTTCTTCACGGGCCTGGACACGGAAGTGACGTGGTTCAGGATTTAAACCGGAAACAGAACTTTTTTTTTTTTTTTTTTTTTTTAAAGAAAAACAACGAAAGTTTAACGTGACGAGCGGGATGACGACACACTGTCCACACGGAGGGAAGTGACGTAGCTGGGCCTCCGTCGTCATGACGAACCCGTCCGCGGAACCCGCCCCGGTTCCGACAGAACCTCACCTCTTCACTGGGTCCTCAGCGGATTTCTTCTGGACGTCCTTGTCTTTGCTCCGGGGCTGGAAGAAGGATCTGAGGGGGGCGGGGGCGGGGGGACAGGTGGTTACACACGGGTAAATAAAGGTTAGCCGGTTAGCCTCATTACAGCGCGTTAGCCGGGCCGTGTGGGTCACGAACCGGTTCCGAAGCCGTTTACGCCGCAGCGAGCCGCCGTATTCCGCACCAGCTACTAGCGGCTAGCTGATGCTAGCTGATGCCAACGCTCAGGCTCCGCACTCGACGCTGGAACACCGCTGCACGGCTAACGCTAACCGAGCTAACGCTAACCGGGCTAACGGCACCCGAGCTAACGCGACCGACGCTAAACGGAAGGAGCCCGGTTCCGGTGCCGCGGCGGCGTCACTCACGCGATGCTGCGCTGCATGTTGTCGTCGAAGCGTTCCTCCCCCGTGCTGGTACCGAACAACGAAGACCGGGTCTCGGCGCGCGGCTCGGTTCCGACACACTGCGTACAAACAAACAAACACAGACGTGGACACTGGGGCTGTTGGAATATTCGGCGCCAAAAGTGACGTCATGGCCAAAGATCGTCTGCGGTCGAGATGAGTCACTCGAGAACCGAAAAGAAATGACGGGTCCGGAACCTGGACCTGTGACGTTTATACACGACGGAACCGCGACTCGTCAAATCAACGCGGCAAAAATAACGACACAATAAAACACAATTCCGATAATCAATTCTATCGATCATGGAGTGACGTGTGTGTGAGGAAATACGTTAAAAACCAAACACGTTAATCTACTTAAAGTCGGTTGATGACGCCGGTACCGAAAAACCGGGTCAGAGTGACACATCGTGTTTTTGTTTTCTCCACATCTCAGCGCTCAGTCTCTCCCGGGAAAAGTTGGCGGGATGTGACGGCGGCTGCTGCTGCCCCCTGCCGGGTCGGGGTGGGAGGTGCACCCGCTGGTCCTGATGCTGCGGGGGGGTGAAGGCTCCTCATAAACATTTCAGAGTGTCTTTGAATGCATCATTCATGCAGCTCTTATTATTCTCGCGTGTGTGTCTGTGTGTGTGTGTGTGTGTGTGTGTGTGTACAAGCCAACCAGCTGAATAATGTAGGTTGAGTGCACAGCTTTATTTCCTCAGTGTTGTGTTGTTAATTGTTAACAAGTGTGATTCTACAGTTTCTGAAGCTTTCTATTAAAAAAAAACACACACACAACTGTCCCGCTCAATAAATACAAAGTGTGTGTGTGTGTGTTATACATCACACATCACACATCACATATCACTCCCCCCCCCCCCCCCGGGGTGAGCTCCCCCACGTTTCACCCCCCCCAACAGGCTCCGACCGATGTGGCTCAGCTCCCACCCCGCGGGACCCCCGACGTGGCGGGACAGGGCGTGGCCCGGCTCCCCGGGGCCGGACATGAAGGGGAGGAGGCGGGGCCCGCGCAGGAGGAGGAGGGCGTCAGGGAAACAGATCCGCCGTGAGCTGCAGAGCAGACAAGTGCAGTTTGTCAGCCGCGAGAAGAAAAACCAAAAACGTCCCGCGGTGGTGACATCACACACACACACACACACACACACACACACACACACACTCCAGAATAAAAATCTTAACCCCACGTTAATCTGAACATGAAGACCATGACATGAAATCTCACCTGGCTCCATCACTGAGGCTCCTCCATCAGCTGGGAAGGGGAGGGGGCCGCTCTGCACCAGCTGGGGGGGGGGCAGTATTGATTACATATTGATTAGGATGAATCACTGTATCAGCTGTTAATATGCTGCACCCCTGAACATGTATACATCATAACTGAACATAAGGAGCTGATCTGCTGTCAGGTCCTTGAGGTCGTGACGGGGGTGCACCAGGTGTCAGATTACCTGATGGCCAGGTGGGGGCAGCGGCGGGGGGGCCAGGGTGGGTGGGCCCAAGATGGAGGGGCCCAGGGTGGGGGGGCCCAGGGTGGAGGGGGGCAGGGTGGGGGGGTAGCCCGGGTAGTTGACCAGGATGAGCTTGCTGAAGTTGAACTTGTACGTGAATCGTTTCCCTTTGGTCTTGTGCAGGATGCGCTTGTTGTAGTAATACCTGCAGGTGAGACAACACAGGTGTGTGTCTGTGTGTGTGTGTGTGTACCTGTAGGTGAAACATGCAGGTGTGTGTGTACCTGCAGGTGAGACAACACAGGTGTGTGTGTGTGTGTGTGTGTGTGTGTGTGTGTGTGTGTACCTGCAGGTGAGACAACACAGGTGTGTGTGTGTGTGTGTGTGTGTGTGTGTGTGTGTGTGTGTACCTGCAGGTGAGACAACACAGGTGTGTGTCTGTGTGTGTGTGTGTGTGTACCTGCAGGTGAGACATGCAGGTGTGTGTGTGTGTGTGTGTGTGTACCTGCAGGTGAGACAACACAGGTGTGTGTCTGTGTGTGTGTGTGTGTACCTGTAGGTGAAACATGCAGGTGTGTGTGTACCTGCAGGTGAGACAACACAGGTGTGTGTGTGTGTGTGTGTGTGTGTGTACCTGCAGGTGAGACAACACAGGTGTGTGTGTGTGTACCTGCAGGTGAGACAACGCAGGTGTGTGTCTGTGTGTGTGTGTGTGTGTACCTGCAGGTGAGACAACACAGGTGTGTGTGTGTGTACCTGCAGGTGAGACAACGCAGGTGTGTGTCTGTGTGTGTGTGTGTGTACCTGCAGGTGAGACAACACAGGTGTGTGTCTGTGTGTGTGTGTGTACATGCAGGTGAGACAACACAGGTGTGTGTCTGTGTGTGTGTGTGTACCTGCAGGTGAGACATGCAGGTGTGTGTCTGTGTGTGGGTGTGTACCTGCAGGTGAGACATGCAGGTGTGTGTGTGTGTGTGTGTGTGTGTGTGTACCTGCAGGTGAGACATGCAGGTGTGTGTCTGTGTGTGTGTGTACCTGCAGGTGAGACATGCAGGTGTGTGTGTACCTGCAGGTGAGACATGCAGGTGTGTGTGTGTGTGTGTGTGTACCTGCAGGTGAGACATACAGGTGTGTGTGTACCTGCAGGTGAGACATGCAGGTGTGTGTGTGTGTGTGTGTGTACCTGCAGGTGAGACAACACAGGTGTGTGTGTGTGTGTGTGTGCGTGTACCTGAGCGCTCGGCTGAGTTTGTCGTAGTTCATGTGTGGCTTGCCCTTCCTCTCCCCCCACAGGCGGGCGAGCCGCTCCGGGTCCCGGATGACGAACTCGCCCCACTCGCCCCCCCAGCCGATGGCTCCGCCCTCGCCCCGCCCCAGCAGCTCCAACAGGAAGTGCCACAGCTGCACCTGCCGGGAGCCGGGGGACCAGGCCGGCCTGTAGGCCCAGTCGGGGAAGAGCAGCGCTGCGGAGACGTTTCGGGAGGATTCACAGTCAATACGCCGATTTATTGATCGGTGATCTGACGTCGTCATGGCAACAAGCGGACTTACTTCTGCTCCAGTACGGAGACGACAGGTGAGCGAGGGAAGAGCCGCAGCCGCACTGCATCTGGAACAAAGAGTGACTTCATCATCATCATCATCATCACCACCATCATCATCATCATCATCATCATCATCATCATCATCATCATCATCATCATCATCATCATCATCATCATCATCATCATCATCATCATCATCATCATCATCATCATCATCACCATCATCATCATCATCATCATCATCATCATCACCATCATCATCACTATCATCATCATCATCACTATCATCATCACCATCATCATCATCATCATCATCACCATCATCATCACATCATCATCATCATCACCATCATCATCATCATCATCATCACCATCACCATCATCATCACCATCATCATCATCATCATCATCATCATCATCATCATCATCATCATCATCACCATCATCATCATCAACACCATCATCATCATCATCATCATCATCATCATCATCATCATCATCATCATCACCATCATCATCATCAACAACAACAACATCACAGATCGCTTCAGAATCTCTGTCATTGATCGATTGATCAGTCTCCTGCAGCGATCACTTTGGTATTTTCTGCCTTCTGGAAAGCTTTCTGTCAATTCACACACACACACACGCACACACACACACACACACACACACACACACACACACACACACACACACACACACACACACACACACACACACACACACACACACACACCGATCATCCTGCAGCGATTCGATGCAGCAGACCCCCCCCATCGCTGGGAGGCTGAAAACTCATCTTTCTCAGCCCCCCCGACACACACACACACACACACACACACACACACACACACACACACACACACACACACACACACACACACACACACACACACACACACACACACACACCGACAGAGTGATGTCTTTCTCAACAATCAGCTGTAACATCCTTGTATCTTGGAGCCGAAAAGAAGAAGAACAACAACAACAACCCGATGATCGCTGCAGGGTCACAGGGACGGCATCTGGACCCAGACCCGGGTCAGAACCCAGGACCGGGTCCATTTCACAAACACACAAACAGAGCACACAGAAGCAGAACGGTCCAGAACTTATCTTCACCTCATCAGAACCAGAGTCCAGTTCTGTTCCCTCCAGCCGGAGCAGCTTCGTTAGACGATCAGCTTCAGGTCCGACTGATGGATCTTAAACCCTCTGCCCCCCCCCCCACCCCCCTCACCCCCCTCACCCCCCCTCACCCCCCGCCCCCCCGACCACAAACCCCGTCCCACTGCCCCACCCCTCCCCTCTGCTGTGACACCCCCCCCCCACACTGTCCCACAGCCAAAACTAAAAGATCCTGAGAATATGGACGAAGGTTGATCGACTTCACCCACCGTCTTAATAATTAATCAATCATTATATTGATTATTGATTAAGTACAAACATTGTGAAAAAACACTAATAATTTTATTTTCTGAAAATGTTTTAAATCTGTCCCTCTGATCGCTGATCAATTTTTACTTTTTAATCACTGTAAACTGAATATTTGGGGATTTTAACTTCAGAGAAGTGTGTGTGTGTGTGTGTGTGTGTGTGTGTGTGTGTGTGATGATGATGGGACAGGATGATGAAGTCACAGACACACAACAGCTGCTTTTTCTTTTTTCCTCCGGACCAGACGTGACGCTCTCCAAGGTCGTCCCATCCTCGGGACGTCCCGGGTCGACACGTGCTGTTTCTCACGCTACGCTAAACTCAGCTAGGCTAGGCTAGGCTAGCTAGCAGTGGTTTCATATTGTTGTTTTCTTAAGAGCAGTATTGATCTCCTCATCTATCGATCTATTGATCAGTCTAGCTGGAGAGCGAGTTAGCTTTATTAGCATCAGAATAAAACAGGCCGGAGTTAAACCTGAAGTGAGTGAAACGTATCAGCCCGGATCAGAACCAGCGCGAGTGGGTTACGAGTTGATTCACTCAGACTCACTCTGTGTGTGTGTGTGTGTGTGTGTGTGTGTGTGTGGTGGATTGGATTAACTGTGATTTTTCTCTGCAGCAGAAAATGAGACGGAGAGAAAAGCTTCCAGCAGCATTTAGGCTCATGATATAGCTATACATCCCACACACAGACACACACACACACACACACACACACACACACACACACACACACACACACACACACACACACACACACACACACACACACAGATGTGACAGCTGACACCGGAGGCTTTTAATTCCAGTGTAAATACAAATACTCTCCCAGACAGCTATCAATTATTCATGCTGCTAATTGAGTTGAATGTTGTGCTTTTAGCAGCCCGGGGTGTGTGTGTGTGTGTGTGTGTGTGTGTGTACACACACACACACACACACACACAGACACACACAGGCTGAGACCACTGCTTGAAACCTGACTGAAACACTTCATTGTGAAAATATTCACCGTGAATCGACCGATGAATTAATCATCTAATAACTTTGATTTAATGTTCAACACGTTCGGGTTCGGTTCCTCCAGGTGGACCGAACCGGACCAGACCAGAACCACCAGACCGGACCCACCGGACCCGACTCTGTCTGTTGATGAAGACCACGTGATACGGGCGAAGGCTCTGGAACCAGCACCTCAGGCCTGACAAACGTTTCTCCGAGAAGCCGGTGACACACACACACACACACACACACACACACACACACACACACACACACACACACAGAGGAAGAGGCCTCACAGCGAGTATAGAAGCTGACAGTTTGGAAATTGAGCCCGCGGACTGATGGTGCCGCCCGACCCGACGGTCCAGAGAGAAGAGATTTAAACAAACGGGCTGAATACGGAGGCGCCGTCAGGGGAATATTACTGTAAGATGTCTCACACACACACACACACACACACACACACAGCGCTCCTCCGTGGTACCGAGCCAGATATTGGCCCGGTCCATCACTGAGGAGAAAACCAACAGAACGCGGGACTCCTGCGGCGGGATAATGAGACTTCTCCCCGAGGAGACGTTCCGGCCCTGAGACGGGAATTTGCTTTTCCACTCAGATTGTCATCCTCTTCTTTTTTCCTCCTCTCCTTCAGTGAGCGGCATTATCTCCTGTGTGTGTGTGTGTGTGTGTGAGTGTGTGTGTGTGTGTGTGTGTGTGTGTGAGGATGGGGGGGTTAATCTGGATTTGATCCCTGCTAAAAGGACTGTTTGTTTTACAGCTGACGACCCCCGGTTTAATCTGGTGCTTAGCAGCCGGCTCAATCTCCTCTCATCATCCCTGCCTCTCCTTCATCCCTCTTTCTCACTCTCTCAATTGTATCATCCTCTCCGAGCGAGTTAACCCCCCCCCCCACACACACACACACACACACACACACACACACACACACACACACACACACACACTCCATCCTCCTCCTCCTCCTCACTCCTCTTCCTCTGCAGCGCTTCTATTTAATTTACATTTCAGCGGATCCATCAGGTTGTGTTCTGCATAAAATTAAGCTGCGTTGCATCACACAGTACAGTGTGTGCGTCTGTGTGTGTGTGTGTGTGTGTGTGTGTGTGTGTGTGTGTGTGTGTGTGTGTGTTAAACAGGATGATGAAGCGCAGCAGATGAGGGTCATGCTCCGGGTCTTAAGGGTCAAATCCTGTTAGAAGTAAGAGGGATCAAGGCTTTGGCTTTTTTTACTGCTGCAGTTTTCACTGACAGTGTGTGTGTGTGTGTGTGTGTGTGTGTGTGTGTGTGTGTGTGTGTGTGTGTGTGTGTGTGTGTGTGTGTGTGTGTGTGTGTGTGAACAGCTTAAAGTCTCTGACTTTGATCTGGCTGAACACAGTTACACACAATAACAGAGGAGAGACAATCTCAGGTTGTGCAGGTGAGATAAAACAATACCTGAAACACACACACACACACACACACACACACACACACACACACACACACACACACACACACACACACACACACACACACACACACACACACACACACACACACACACAGTGTTGTACGTCAGCTGAACGATGTGTGTTACTGTGTGTTCAGTGTGCGACTGGTTTCTGATGGGAAACACAAACTGATCGACTCAGCCGCTCGACCGATTATCACAAAAAAATCAGAAACACGTGAAACGATCAATAAAATAATAAAAACAAAGTGTCAGATTAAACCAACGAAGATGCAAAATCAATATTTATATTGATCGTAAATTATTATCAATAACCTGATTTCATTTAACTTCTTACAGCTGTGATGAAACGACGAAGACGAGAAGCTGAAACTGTGACGTCATCAGCGTCTCAGAAGAAGAAGAAGAAGAAGAGATGCTCCCCCTCAGTCCCCCCCCCACGACCCCCAGCACTCTGCCCCCCAGCACTCTGCCCCCCTCAGCCCCCCCAGCACACTGACCCCCCCACCCCCACCACTCTGCCCCCCCCCTCAGCCCCCCCCCACCCCAGCACTCTGACCCCCCCTCAGCCCCCCCAGCACACTGACCCCCCCCCCCCAGCACTCTGCCCCCCCCCTCAGGGAGTTGTGGTTTCTGAAAGGTTTCTCAGTGACTTTAATCTCTCCATCTCTTTGTGTCCAGGCAAAAAATACATCCGCATGAAACTGAGGGCCGACAGGGTGTGTGTGTGTGTGTGTGTGTGTGTGTGTGTGTGAGTGTGTGTGTGAGTGTGAGTGTGTGTGTGTCTGTGTGTGTGAGTGTATGTGTCTGTCTCTGTGTGTGTGTGTGTGTGTGTGTGTGTGTGTGTGTGTGTGTGTGTGTGTGTGTGTGTGTGTGTGTGTCTGTCTCTGTGTGTGTGTGTGTGTGTGTGTGTGTGTGTGTGTGTGTGTGTGTGTGTGTGTGTGTGTGTCTCTGAAGATAAAAACTAATTCAGTTTCTCGTTGGCATGAAGTTTTAAATCAGCGGCGAGTTCACTGACAGTTTCTTTCCTCTTTAATTTGAATAAAACATGAATTAATCCTAATAAAACAACGACTTTAATCCCCAGAAATTATAAATTACACAGATTAAATAAATAAATAAATAAATAAATCCCCCCATCATCATCAATCTGGCACAGAAACAAGTCGGGGCCGCTGTGTTTTCCTCATCACGTTGTTTATTTGTGTGTAAACAAACTGGAGCCCGGTTCACACCATGGATTTCTTCACAAATAAATAAAAACAACAAACAAATGCCCCGTGTTGACAAACAACGTCGCTCCGCAGCCAATCGGATTCCAGGACGCCGACTAACCGCTTCACGTTGTGCGTTTAACGCCGCGACACTCGGTACGAACTGTCCTCAGATCAGCCTCACGTCATCCTGCTGTATAAGGTGCTGCGCGTGTGTGTGTGCGTGTGTGTGTGCGTGTGTGTGTGTGTGTGTGTGTGTGTGTGTGTGTGTGTGTGTGTGTGTGTGTGTGTGTGTGTGTGTGTGTGTGGTCCACGTTCGGACCCGACCGGACCTCCAGAGGTTTATCAGGTTAGTTCAGATAAATATGTGACAGGCCAAACAAACAGCTGTAGTGTTAAAGTCCCAGTGCAACGTAAACAACAAATATATATTTACAAACAAAATCACAAAAATATAAACAACCACGATCAGAACCACAGACGGGTCCGGTTCCGGTCAGTCCGGACCCTGCGACCGCTGAGCTCGGACTCTTTCTAAAAGAACCCGTTCGGGTCGAGAAGCAGATTGGACCGGAACCGGAGCTGCAGCTGAGTGAAGTACTGGCCGTATGGATCTGCTGATTGATCAGGTGACTTCTGATGTCATCAGCCTTCACTTCCTGTGACGCCGCCATGTGACAGGAAACAGGAAGTGTTCAACCAGACGATCAATTAAAGGAACTGATCACGTTTTCAGACGCAGCAGAGAATCAGAGAGGGGTGCGTGTGTGTGTGTGTGTGTGTGTGTGTGTGTGTGTGTGTGTGTGTGTCTGTCTGTTTGTGTGTGTGTGTGTGTGTGTGTCTGTTTGTGTGTGTGTGTGTGTGTGTGTGTGTGTGTGTGTGTGTCTATCTGTGTGTGTGTGTGTGTGTGTGTGTGTGTGTCTCCGTCCCAGCTGCTCTGATCAAAGCGGGTCTCTGTGAGTTCTGACGGATCAGAACCGACTCTTCATCACCCCCACCACCTTCATCTTCCTCACAGTAATTTGTTTAGAAAACGTTAAATGCTGGAAACCTAATCTTAATCTTGAATTAGGAGCCCCCCCCACCCCCCCCAACAAATAAAATAAAATAAAAACACGGGGGGGTCGGGACGTGCCACAGCGTGGGGGGGGGTTAATGTTAAAGTGAAGGCGACAGTGGAGATTAGAGCAGATTAACAGTACATCAGATTATACGCATCATCTTCATCTTCATCAGGGAGGAACAGCAGCAGAACCCGGGTCCAGAACCACAGCGGACTAAAAGGGAACAATTCAATAAATATTTGGGGGGTTTTTTCTCCTGCCTGGCGGGTCGGGTCGGGTCGGGTCGGGAGGGGGCGGGTCTTATGTGAAGTTCTGGAGCGGCTGGCTGACCCTCATGCAGGCCCAGTAGAAGGCCCGGGCCAGCGTGACGAGAACCAGGAGCAGCAGCGCGGCCCAGGACGCGTAGATCCCCTGGTAGGTCCGAGCCTTCGCCCACGTCCCCGCCTGAGGACACAAACCGGACCGGGTTACACGGAACCGGCTCCGGACCGACCGGAACCAAACGCCTTCGCTGCTCGCGCGGCGCCCTCTGGTGGTCGGGAGGCAGAACGCCTGTTATGACATCACAGAGCGGCGGCGACTCACCATCAGCCCGGCGGTGGAGACGCTGAACAGCAAGCAGAGTAGAAAACACCACAGGCTCCGCCTCCGGGGATACCGCTGACCAATGGAGGAGCTGCAGGTGTCACATGAGGAAACACACACAGGAGGAAGATGATGATGAGGATGATGATGAACGTAACGGGGAGTCCGACCAATCAGAGGCCTCGCTCCGGTGATGATGTCACGACTACTCACACTTTCCTGCAGTGCGGGCAGCGGGCCAGCGTCCGGTCCGTGAACTCTGTCCACTGAAACGACACAATCAATCGATCGATCGATCAGAAGCAGGACCGCGCTTTGACGTGTGCCGCCGATCAATCGATCGATCGATCAGCAGTTATTGATCCGTTCTGCTCTGTCGTGTGGAGGCCACACCCACTTTATGACATTTATAACATCTTACTTCCTCCTCTGCACAAAGTGGGCGGGACGTATCGGCCGATATCGGCGTATTGATCCGCGACCGGAGATCATTCAACATCGACCCGGTCTGAGAACAAGTCACAGTTCCGGCTGAGCAACAGAACATTTCACAACGGGCCAGAACCTGTCATCTGTCAAACCAACACCGTTTGTTTACAGTTCAATCAGAAATCAATCAGTTAACTTTATTGATCAGTCGTGTTGGGTTCTGTGGGTCAGCCGGTTCTGCTCGGGTGTCGAGAGCGAGCGGTACCAGGAAGGTGTTGCTGCAGTGCCCGCAGGAGACCCGGGCCCCGGCCGGCTGCGGGTCGGGACTGGCCGGACCGGGATGGACCGGACCCAGGTTGATGATCCTCTTGCTGCAGACACACACACACACACACACACACACACACACACATCAGCGATACACAACTCACCGTCTAATTAAATAAAGTTACGACAAATTCAGTCCGAGAAGAAACGTTATTTAAATCTTAACGTGCAGAACCGTCTCACACACACTCTCACACACACACACACACACACACACACACACTCACCAGTAGGGCCGGGGGCAGGCGATCCTCTGGGATGTGACTTTGCAGATGAGCAGACAGTTGCAGGGGCAGCGGACGTACTTCTTCCCTGCGGGGGCATTTTTAATTGGCTGCAGAGGGACACACACACAGCCAATCAGAAGAGCCGCAGGTAACAACCGCGTTATTCATGACGGACGAGGATTAAGCAGATCTACATACAATAATAATAATAATAATAATAATAATAATAATAACACGTGTCTGTGAGCCACGGTCGCGCCGCCCGTGTGATTATCACGCTTCTTCCGCCATCTTTACTGCTCGCCTGTGAGCGTTCAGCGTTGCAGAAACTGTCCAATCCTTCCTGCGGCAGGAATGTGGCCGCCTCCTCCCATTTCCCGTTAAACCCGGACTTTAAATCGGATTCAGGCCCCACTGTGTCCACACATGTGTCACATGATCCAACGGGTTCTGACTTTAATAAAGTGTGAGTGCGTCCGTGGTGTTTTCACGCCACACACAGGTTTGACCGGGACTGTGTGCGTGCATGTGTGTGTGTGTGTGTGACCCCTGACCCCTGACCCCTGACCCCGCAGAGAACCCACCGTGGCCTCGTTGCAGACCCCGCACTTCACCACGTGCTGGTGGATCTTCCCCTCCACGGAGATCAGGCTCTGACACACCCTGCAGCTGATCACCGGGGCGCTGCCGCTCTCCGGGGAGGTGAGCGGGGAGTAGGGCGGGGGGTCCTCCCCGAGGAGCACCGAGGGCTGGGTCGGGCTGGGGAACGGAGGGAAGCCTGGGCGAGGACGGGGGAGACGGGGGAGGGAGGGGGAGAGACGGCTGAGCACGACGGGACAAACGGAGGATTGTTGAGGGAACCCGGTCACGGGAGCTGGCTCGGGTTCCTGACCAGCGGCCTCTCACGCTGCGATTAACGTAATCAGATTTTGGAGAAAAACTCCCCGGGAATGTTGAGCGGGTCGTTTTTTAACAGAACAGGCTGAGGAGCTGAGAATGGCGCCGGCAGGGAGCGGACCTGAGGCGTACAGGGCGGCTGGCGTGCGTCTGTGGCAGCAAAACATCATTAAAAGCCATATTTCACGCTCCTTCTGTTAACCCCGCCCCCCGCGCGCCGCCATTGGTCGCAGCTGTATCTTGCAGCATCCCGCGGCGGCCTCCCTATTGGCTGTCCCCGCGTGCCCGTCACATCAGGCGCTTCGGATGCTAAACTGGCTAAGCGGTGCAGTTACCGATCTTGCGGCTGCAGCGCTGAGTTTAAACCGCGCGGTCGTGCGTCGGCGGAGTTAAATAAACCCGCGGTTTCGTGACAACGTTAACGGACGCCGCAGCGGAAGCGCTGCCGGTCGCTGAGTGCAGCTAACTGCCGAGCTAAGACAGCGGTTGCTACGTTAGCTCGCTAGCTAGCACAGCGCCGATTCCCGTCATGCTCTGCGAAAATATTACCGCAAAACACCGTCTGATACCCGCGGGAGGTGCTCGCGGAGAAACACGGCGGGAGCTACCACCGTGCTCTGCACGCGCACACGCGCGCGCACCACACACACATAACGGGCCCGTTCCGTGCCGCCGCCACAGCTAAGCTAACAGGCTAACAGAGAATGCCCAGTCAGTGAGGGCTAACGGCAGAGGCTCGGCTAACGATGCCGGGGCCGGGCGGAGGGGAGGGCGGATACTCACTCTGTGGTTTGTTGGGGACGCCGTAGGGCGCGGCACCGGGCGACACGCCGCCGTTACCGCTGCCGAGGGCGCCGTCTCCCAGGTCCGACAGTAACGGGGACCTCTCGCCGTCCGCCATACCGAGAGCGAGGGGGTGGAGGGGAGGGGGCCGAGCGAATGCAGACCGACGCGGCGCTGTATTGTTGTGTCGGAAATGCAGTCGTCACGTGATCACGCCACCGCCGCCGCCGCCGCCGCTGCTGCGGTAACGGGGCCCGGGGGTGTGGCCCTCACGCCCACTCCCGCCCCGCGTGCACCGACCGTGCGCACAAGTTTGGACACCCCTGGGGAAATGACGTGTTTTTATTAATGATTTAATTCATTTGAAATTAATGAACGTTTCCTCAAATGCTAACGCTAAATGCTATTTATGCCCGTTTTAATAAAGCGGGTCACACAGCTGCGCCGAGTATTTCTGCGGGTCCCCAGACGCCTCAGGATCACGTGACATGTTTGTATGACGTAACACTAACCTGAATCACAGGTGCTAATTAAATAAAGCGTGATAACAACAAGAAGAAATGACACAAGTCTTGTTTCTGTGGCGCTGAATTAATTTGTGTTTAATCATATTTGGAGCCACGCCCCCCACGTGATATTACATTATGTAAATTTAATCACCTGTAACTGTACATCTCCCGCTCTCAGGTAAGAAGTGAGTCACATATTTATTAGAAAACATATCATCGTGCAGTGACATCATCAACTCATCAGTCACGTGACGCGGATCTCACGCCTCTCACGCCGCTGTGGTCGCGGATCTCATCTCCTGCTGGCGGAGCGTTTCAGAACCAGCGTCACCTCCAGCTCCTCCCTCTCGCCGAACAGCCGGGCCGTGCCCACGTGGCTGTGGACGGGATGTGGGAGATGGAGGCCCAGTTTGCTGGAGAGAGAGAGAGAGAGAGAGAGAGAGAGAGGCAGGAAGTCAGAGCGAGAGAGAGAGGAAGACGATCAAAGCGCAGATCGCAGCGTGAACCTCTGATTAAAGCTCCTGGCGTGAACCGCCGCCGCTCCGTCTTGGGCAGATTAAAAATGAAAGAGGAACATTTTCAAAGCTTCTCTTACTATTTGGGCGTCCGCAGATCAAGGAAGTTCTCTTTTACATCCAGGACCACGTCTGACGCTTTAGTGTCTGGCAGTTTGATTTTCACCTGAGGAGGAGGAAGAAGTTAATATTTTACACTCCGCACATCAAACGCAGGGAACGTGACATGTTTCTCTGTCCACGCGATGTCATTTCCTCTGCTCTCACACCAGGTCTGGAGTAAAAGTACGACGTAGAAGTACTGAGGTTGGCTCTTCTGTGAGTTTGATTTATGTACCAGCACGGCCTCGCAGCTCATGGAGGACGGGTCCTTCCCGCTCAGGCCCAGGAACAGATCCTCCGTCCCCACGCTCTGCTTCAGGACCATCTCAAACCTGGACAGCAGACACGCTCTCGTGATGCAGGCGCGCACACACACACACACACACACACACACACACAAAACAAACGCACATGTGTCACGACACCCACCCCACCCCACCCCTCGGTGTCTTACTCGGGTCGCGGCCGCGGGTCGACCAGGTCGTCGTACTGGGAGCCCTCGGCCACCTCCTCCTCACTCCAGATGTCTTTACTGTTCGTCTCCGGACGGGTCTCTGCAGGAACACACACACACACACACACACACACACACACACACACACACACACACACACACACACACACACACACACACACACACACACACACTCTGGTCTCTGTGTGACTGGAATGAGGCGTCTCCCCTGGATGAAGCTTTACCTCCATCACCTCTCCGCCCGGGCGGGGGGCCGATGTGTCCGGGTCCCAGCCGTGCACCGGCGCTCGCTCTCTGCAGAGATCAGCTGACACAGATTACTCAAGTACATGTACAACTGCAGTACTGGGATGTAATGAAGTAGATTTACTGCAGTACTTCTACTTTTTGCCTCTACTCCACTACATGTCAGACACTCATTACTTTGCAGATTTCAAATCGTGAATGTAACTGTGGCGTGTGTACTTTTACTTTTGCAAATTCTGAATGCAGTACTTTTACTACTTTACACGACGACTTCACTTACTTCATCTTCATCATCATCATCATCGTCATCCCGCGGCGGTGACAGCAGAGCGGACAGAGCCGCCAGGTTCTGGACGGACGAAGTTCCGAACAAGTCCATTCAGAAAAAAGAAAGTGTGGACGGAAGCTGCTGTTGACGCTTTCCGTATCCATGGAGACGACCGGGCTCCCAGACTGTCATGGCGACCAGTGACGTCACAGGCGAGAAGAAGAAGAAACCCTGCCGGGTTTCCTCATTAAGCTAATTATTCTCTGTTTTATTTATTTTTTAATTATTTTTTGCTCATTAGCGAACAAACTCATAATATTTTATAAGATAATTTACTTTTGTGATTATATATTAATCTACGAAGTAAGAAAAACTGCAATACAACTCAGAAAATACATATAACTTTTTTTACTTTTTAAATAATCTTAATATAATATTAATATTAATGTTTTCTCAGTCCGTACAAAAATAAAATCGCTGTTCGTACCGACCTGAAACGCGAAGCGAGCGCTCATGTCCCTGCTCGGACCCCGTAGCGGACGCATGGCCCGCAGGGATCATGCTGAAGGTGACAGCGGGTGTCATGACGGCGGCGCTCGGCGTGTCGCCGTCCTCCGTGTTCGCCGCCGGTGACGGGGCGGAGGAGGCGGCGGCGGCGGCGGCCGTCCCGCTGAGCCGGGACGAGCTGTCTCTGTACGCCGCTCCTCCCGCTCCGAGGTCCCGGTCCGCGGGGGAGCCCGCGGCGGGTCAGCTGGAGCAGAGTGTCGCCGCCCTGCGGACGCTGGCGGAGCCGTACGCGGCTCGGTGCAAAGGAACTTACGACGAGGTTCGACCCAGAGTTCAGAGCGCGGTCCGGTTCGGGACGGACGCCTACGCCTACCTGAAGGACCCGCCGAAGGACTTCTATCCCCGGGCGGGAGTCATCGGCTTCGCCGGGGTGCTGGGGCTGCTGCTGGCCCGCGGCTCCCGGGTGAAGCGGCTCCTGTACCCGGCCGGTCTGGTGACCGTGGGCGCCGCCCTCTACTACCCGGAGCAGGCGGCCGCCATCGCCAGGTCCGCCGGGGACTCGGTGTACGAGCGGGCCGTGCGGGGCTACGCCGCCGTGGAGAAGATGCTGAGCCCCCGCGGCAAAGAGGAGAAGAGCAGCGGCCCGGAACCCAAACCCTGAGGGGAACCAGCCCGAACCAGCCCGGTTCTGATCGGTGTGACTTTCTCAAGCCCACGTTTCTTTGCACTAAGTTTCTCACGGATCTCAGGCCTGACGGGGGGGGGCAGCTTCCGGTTTGAATGTATATTTATGTGGAAACAATAAAAATCGACTTGTGTTACACCAAACATTTGTCTGTCACTTACTGGACACGGTCAGAGCTCACACACACACACACACACACACACACACACACACACACACACGATCAACTCCGTTAACTGATCAATAAATAAATAAAGATCAGGAACCGGTGATCGTTCACAATCGCGACACTTTTGCTTGAAAATAAAGATTTGCTGTCGACATTAATATCGTTGGACGGTGTTATGAACTTTTACTTTCTATGACGTTTACAGATCGATTGATCGTCCACTGGCTGATCAATAATCTGAGAGATGTAAATACAGCAGCAGCAGCAGCAGGGATTAGAAAACACAGATTACATTAGCAGCATAACTCTTCCTGTAACGTTTATTAGCCGCTCGCCGTAATCTCATCACGACCGCCGACACGTTAAGACTGTTTCACGTCTTTATTCTTCTCAGCCCCAAAAAAAAAAAAAAAAAAAAAAAAAGTACAAAAATTAAATATAAACCACTTCATGAAGACGCCCCGCCCCCCTCAGAGCAGCACCAGCTTCTCATTCAGAGCGATCTGCGCCTGGGTCAGGTTGGACAGGTAGGTCACCATCAGCAGGTCCTGCAAGCACAGCAACGTTCACGTCAGAGCCGCTGATCCCAGAGCAGCCGCCGAGAAGAAACCGGCCGGCGAACGCCACTTACGTTGATGTTGGAGTTGAGCATGTTCTCGAAGTCCTCGGCCGAGATGGTGGGCACCTTGTTCACCAGGTCCATCAGGAACCGGCCCACGCTGTTGTCCGCTGCCACCTTGCCGGACTGAGACGGACCCAACAGAACCGGCAGTCAGCGCCGAAGCGCAGAGTCATTCGCGGAGACGAGCGGGACGAGCGATGCTCACCAGAACGTCCTCGATGTACGCCAGCACCGTGGTCAGCATGTCCTGCACCCTGGCTGCAGAGCCACCCACCTGGGACAGATCTGAGGTCAGCCCCTTGGTGCGGCTGGGCGCCAGACGGGTCCTCTGCAGCAGGTCCACTGCAACACACACACACACACACACACGGTTTTCAAACATGTCCACACGGCGACTCCTCATCTCCTCGCCGCGCTCTTACCGCCTATCCTCTCCGTGTCGTAGTAGATGTACTTGACGGTCAGGGGGGTGAACATCACACCGACCGTCTTTCCCGGGACGCCCATCTGCGCGCTGCGTGGGACGAACACACACACACACGGTCAAACAAACACACACACACACACACACACGCGGTCTCAGCGGGCGGCGGGACGAGCGGCCCGACCTGACGTAAGCGCGGATGTTCATCTTGCCGCTCTGCAGCGCCGTGTCCGCGGTCAGGTGGATGGGGTTGGACGCCTCGCGGCTGTAGTACTCGTGGATCAGCACCGAGTGTTCTGTGATGTCGAAGCCCGTGGCGTACCTGCGAGCGAACAAAACAAAAACACGGCGTTAGGGTTTTTTTTTTTCCCTCTTCGGCGCCATCTTTTAAAATGTCGCTGACCCACCAGCCGACGATGACCTCGGTGGGGGACACCCTCTTGTGGAGCTCGTACATGTTCTTGGCGAACTCCATGTCCACGGCCACCTGCGGTCCAAGAGGACAAACTTCACACACGCACAGGTCTTCACTACATACTTCCTGTTTTGTTTTTTTAAACCTGTAACATGTCAGCACGTCATCAACACACAGTTATGAGGTGTGTGTGTGTGTGTGTGTGTGTGTGTGTGTGTGGATCAGTAAACGGGACGATGGACGCACCTCGTCTTCAGACTCATTGTGGGGGACAGAGAAGCAGTTGGTCACCTCGATCGAGTGTTTGTCGATGGTACCTGAGGAGGACAGGTGGCACAGGTGAGCGCTCAGCTGCTACTTTAGCCGCCTGCGCCTCGTTAGCTACCGAGCTACCCAATACAATCGCGACGAACCGGCTAACGGCGAGGCTAATAACAGGATTCAACCGCGGCTGCTACGTGTTCCGGCCGTGTAGAACTCTCCAGAACAGGGGCGAATGGCTCGGTTCCGAAAGTCCAGCGTGTCGCCGACGCGCGGACGTGAACGAGCATCCAGCTGTTAGCGGTGATGCTGCGAGCTAACGGCGGCGAACGGCGACGCCAGCATGCGTTAGCGGACGGGCTAGCGTTAGCTAGCTAGCTAGTTAGCGGTCCGTCCGTCCGTCCGTGGGCCCGTCCGGACGGAACCCCGGTCGAGCGGGTCGGGTTCGCGCCTACCGAGCAAGGTTCCGATCACACGGCTCGCTCCCTCGTTCCTCCGCTCGTACGAGTCGCAGATGGAAGCGAGAACGACGGGGTGAATTTTCACCACTGGCCCGAACACCGACATGTTGGAAAAGGAGGAGCGGACACCGGCGGCGGCGAGCACGTGACCTCCCCCTTCAGGCCGGAGGGGGAACTGCACCCGCGTCTTATTTACGCGAACACCGACGGAAGTGATACGTCAATAAATCATTTCTCATTTCGCGCGAGGAGTCAAAACATCGGATTAAAATAGAAACGATCAGTTTATTGATCCGTGTTATGATTCCAGTCATTAAGAGGGAACAAAAACGAGTTATTGATCGGTATTTGCATCATATTCGCTCTGCTGTGGGGCTGCGTGCGCAGACGCTGGAGAGGGGGGTGGGTCTGTTGTGGAAGTGTGTGTGTGTGTGTGTGTGTGTGTGTGTGTGTGTGTGTGTGTGTGTGTGTGTGGGGGGAGGGGGGCAGGGTCGACGGGGCTGGGCTGATGACAGCATCCTCCGCCGCTCGGTGGATTCACACCTGACCGACTCCGTCAGATGCTCGGATGATGGAGCCGTCCGCTGCCGGCTGATCCCGCCGCCACCATTTCACACGTCCACCTCCACCTCCACCTCCACCCTCCACCCTCCACCACACACACGCCCTCCTCTTCATCACTGTTGTTAAATCGACGGACCGAGCGGTCGCGGGGAGCGACGCGCGCCTTGTTTTTCCTGGAGGAGCCGAGCGGGACCGGACCGACCGAACAAAACAAGACATGGGAGCCGCCGACCCGCGGCCGCCGATCCCGGCTCGCTCCCGGACCGCGTCCTCCTGATACCGCACCGGGTCCCGCGCGTCCACAAGTGGCTCCGGCGAGCAGGTAAGCGCGGTTTGCGATCCGTCCGTCAGGTGGTGCGTCATCCCGTCCGCCGCCGGTCCAAACGGACCGGGACTCCATTTTACAGCGTCTCAGACCGATGGGGGACTTATGTAAGAAACCCCAGCAGGCCCGAGTACACACACACACACACACACACACACACACCAGGGCGTTGTATGAATCATTTAAACCAGTTAAAGCGGCTCTAATGTGCGCTGCACCGCTTACTCTAATATTGATTATTGATTTTGTCTTGATCAGAACAAACCTGTCACTTCCTCCTCCTCCTCCAGGTCATGCTTGTGACGTGATGAGGGGGGCTCCTCTATGCCCCCCCCCCTCACACACACACAGCCGATCAATCCCATCATGCATCTGATCGTTGTGTTTCCTCCACAGGCTCCGGTCAAGCAAACAAATGATCCGATCGATCGGCGGAGGACAGAGTCTGCCAACGGGAGGACGCTAACGACACACAAGAACGCTACACGTGCACACACACCTACACACACACACACACACACACACACACACACACACACACACACACACACACACACACACACACACACAGGCCATGGCGCTGGAGAACTCGGTCTTCCCGTCCCGCCCGGACTCCCTCTCCCTCCCCGTGGAGGAGAAGGGGGACGGGGAGGGGGCGGAGGTGGCCGTCGCCCCCGGGGGGGTCTTCAACCTGTCGGAGGAGCTGGGCCACGTCGTCACCACGGAGACGGCGCCGTCCCCCCCGCCCCCCGCCGCCTCGACCGGGGTCCACCGGTCGTTCCAGGCCAAGCTGGCGGAGCGGGAGGCCAAAGCCAACCAGCCCCGGAAGAAGGCGCAGGGGACGGAGAAGGAGCGGGGGAGGTTCGGGTGGGGTGAGTCACACTTCCTGTCCCGCGTGCCCCCCCACACACACACACACACACACACACACACACACACACACACACACACACACACCCTGATTCAGGGTGGAGACGGAACAAATGTTAGGAGCAATCTGCAGGAAGCTCATCATCTGTCATCATCATCAGATGCTGGATCAACACACACACACACACACACACACACACACACACACACACACACACACTGTGCATCAGCTGAACTCCCCCATCTCGCTCACATTAGCTGTGAGTGCTGCAGCCCCCCCAGCGGTTTCTGTCACTTCCTGTTTCGCTCGTCTTTGCTGAATGAAGAAAAGTGTGAGACTGTTGTTTGTGTTTGTGAGTGTAAACAAACAAACAAACAAACAGATGGGGGGGGGGGCACCACTTTGACTCATGACCTCACTCTTCTTCAGTGAGGTCGTGCAGCGTCTCTGTGTTTGATGATGATGATGATAATGATGATGACGATGGTGCGTCGCTCTCCGGACAGAACCGTCCCGACTCAGCCCGCCTGTCCGGTTCTGTTCTGCAGCCCGGACCCGGCGTAAGAGGCAGCGCTACGTGGAGAAGAACGGGCGGTGCAACGTGCAGCACGGCAACATGCGCGAGACCTACCGCTACCTGACGGACATCTTCACCACGCTGGTGGACCTCAACTGGCGCTGCTCGCTCTTCGTCTTCGTCATGGCCTACGCCGTCACGTGGCTCTTCTTCGGCGCCATCTGGTACCTCATCGCGTACTGCAGGTGAGACTGCAGAGACGAAGACCACGATGAAGATGATGATGATGATGCTTCTGCAGCGACGGCCAAAAAAAAAACCCGATGACAAAGCAGTATTAATTTACACACACACACACACACACCGCTCTCATTAGCTAACGTGTCCGTCTCGTAAAATCTCCACCTTTTAATATCAATTACAGGCGACGCTCCCTGGTCACCGGCACAGATCAATCAATAAAAGTCATAGATTATATAAAATACTTAACACCACTCTCATTGATTACCCCCCCCCCCCCGTGGTAATCTGGGACGTCCTGAGGGTTGAGGCACATGTGATGATTTCTGATGGAAGAAGCAGGTTTTTGCTGCAAAGCTGGAGCTTCATCGCCGTCATCATCATCATCATCATCCTCGTCATCAATGTGTGATCCATTATTCTTATCGATCAGCAGAATTAGAAAGGAGGCGGCAGACGGAGACGCCGCCGATCTAAAAATACAAAATCCTCTCGCTCGCTGTTCTCTCTCCTCCCGCCTCTTCTTCCTCACGTTCTCCTCCCTTTCTTCTTCTCCCCCCCCCCGAGGGGCGACCTGGACCACCTGGAGGACGACACCTGGACGCCGTGCGTCAACAACGTCAACGGCTTCATCTCCGCCTTCCTCTTCTCCATCGAGACGGAGACCACCATCGGCTACGGCCACCGCGTCATCACCGACCAGTGTCCGGTGGGCACCATGCTGCTGCTGCTGCAGGCCATACTGGGCTCCATGGTCAACGCCTTCATGGTGCGTGTGTGGTGAAGATCCTCGAGGTCACGATTATCGAGCAAACCGATTCAATTTGAGTAAAATCTCAACATGGGCGACCCCCCCCCCCCAGGTGGGCTGCATGTTCGTGAAGATCTCGCAGCCCAACAAACGGGCGGAGACGCTGGTGTTCTCCAAACACGCCGTCATCTCGCTGCGGGACGACCGGCTGTGCCTGATGTTCCGGGTGGGCGACCTGCGCAGCTCCCACATCGTGGGCGCCAACATGAGGGCCAAGCTCATCAAGTCCAAGCAGACGCAGGAAGGTGAGACGGGCGCGCCGACGCCCATCAGCTCCTCCTCCTCCTCCTCCTCCTCATCAGCACGTCCTTCTCCTCCTCCCCAGGCGAGTTCATCCCTCTGGACCAGACCGACATCAGCGTGGGGTTCGAGACGGGCGACGACCGCCTCTTCCTCGTGTCGCCGCTGGTCATCTCCCACGAGATCGACGCGCACTCGCCCTTCTGGGACATGTCGCAGGCCCAGTTGGAGAAGGAGGACTTTGAGATCGTGGTGATCCTGGAGGGGATGGTGGAGGCCACCGGTGAGGTGGGGGCGGGGGTGGGGGTGGGGTTAGACGTAGATGTAGAAACAGCAGAACGGCGGAGAAGATGGCTGAGCATGTTTCCATCTGCGCTCCAACACGTGGGCGATGGAAAAACCATGTGCTGCTTTGAGTCCCGGTGACTCACTGGAGATGTGTGTGTGTGTGTGTGTGTGTGTGTGTGTGTGTGTGTGTGTGTGTGTGTGTGCGTGTGTGTGTGTGCAGGGATGACGTGTCAGGCCCGGAGCTCGTACCTGGCGGAGGAGGTGCTGTGGGGCCACAGGTTCAGCCCGATGATGTCACTGGCAGAGGGATTCTTTGACGTCGACTACGGAGCCTTTCATCACACGTTCGAGGTAACGACGCCGCGGGCTAATCGTAGGCGCGCTTGATTTCTTTTCACCTGAGGGTCCCGTCGGGCGGAGACAACGTTGTGTTCGGTTGAAGCGGTGCGGCCAAAACCAGGTTCTTCCCCCCGGCACCGTCAGGACTCATCGTCTGGGGACCACGAATGCTAACGCCTCCCCCCCCCCGCCCAGGTGGACACGCCCTCCTGCTCGGCTCGGGAGCTCTCATTGGCCGCGGCCCGGCTGGACGCTCACCTGTACTGGTCCATCTCCAGCCGGCTGGACGAGGAGCCCGTCCTGGCCGGCCAGGCGGCGGAGCGGCCCGACGGCGTGTCGGAGCCCACCTTCATCGTCGGGGAGGCGACGGACGTCCGCGAGGCGCCGGGGTCGGGCGAGCTGAACGGCTGCGTCGCCACCGACCAATAGGAATCCGAGAATGTTTCAGCCTATGAGGAAGTCTATTTGTTTCACTTCTGCGTCGATCGTCGGTACTGTAAGTGTGTTAGCTCCAATCACCCTGGCCTATATCTACGTTTTAGAGGACAGTATGATGCTTCAGGTGTGTGTGTGTGTGTGGGGGGGTGAGGTCAGAGGTCACGGGGGAGGTGACGGTGGTTCTCTGTGCAGTTAGATGTGCTCACGTTTTAAACAGGTACGCTTCATTTTCACCTGACGATACGAAAACCTCAACTGTCTTTAGATGCAAACGTTGTTCAGAGATTTACTGTGTCCGTCAAGGTGGGGGTGGGATGGGGGCGGGGCATGAGGGGGCGGGGCCAGGCTAAACATGTCGGACCTTAATTTAGCGACGAAGCATCGTCTGGTGCTCGAAGAAAGAAAGTCGTGTTCATCACGCTGACGTGATGTCACACTCCAGGTGTGCCCCCCCCCCGCGCCCCCGCCCCCCCAGGTAGAAATAAAAAGCACAATGACGGTGCCCCCCCAGCCCAAACTTCTGCTTCTGCTGCTGTGTACATACATGTGGCCGTTTCTACTGGATGTTTTTAATATTTAATAGATTAGTATTAATAAACTACAGTATATTCCACAGCAACTGTGTCAGACTGTGTGGTGTTGGGGGGGTATATATGTATAAATATATATACACACATATATTCTATTTATATACATATATGTTTCTGTCCTGGACACTTTTTAATAATAATTATTCATATAAAAACTTCCTGTATATGAACAGCTGCGATATGTTTAAATAAATATTTAGTACCTACATGGACACGTGAAGACGCGTCAGGAACCCAGGAGAAGTCAGCATATTGGGTTACTAGGCAGAATCTGGGCTTAAAAAAAAAAAAAAAGGAGGTGTCATTCTGCGTTTCAGTCACTGGGTGGCGATAAAGACCCCGTCACACACACGGCACCTATCGGCGTGCGACGGGGTCCCGGCTCAGCTGTCTCCTAGGCAACCGGGGCCGGGGACAGGGAGAGGGCAGAGCGTGTGTTTATCTGCGAGCGGCCGAAGGCGAGGATCGTCGGGGGGGGGCGCTCGATTCGACGACCTCCGGGCGGAGGAGAGCGAACGTCCTTCGTGACCGGAACAACAGGTGGCAGAGGTCACGGCGGCTACAGAACCGGACAGAACCGGAACTTCTGACGACGAGACCCGGGAAGCGCCTGGGACCCCGACTCATACCCCCCCCACACACACACACACACACACACACACACACACATCCCCCCCGAGCTTTCGCTCCTTACTGATAAGATTTAAGCGTCACGGCGCCGCATCAATAAAACCTCCACCTGGCGGTTGAAGCGCAGGTGTGCAGTGCCTCAGGTGCAAACCGCCCGCTCAGCAGATTTGCAGCTGCAGTTAGCAGGTCTGGGGTCAGCCGGACGGGCGGGGGGGGCACCTCCCTCCTGGAGAAAGTTTTGGCGGGGACCCCTGAGGTCAGCGCCTCCTCGGAGAGGGGGGGTCCCTCCGAGCGCCGCGTGGCACAGGAAGGAAGGAAGGCCCGGCCGGCTCATTTAATTAGCTGAGCCGCCCCGGTATTGGACGGGGAGGGGGGCTTGTTGTGGGGGGGGGGGCACGCTCATGGTGACGATTCATCAACATCACCGAGGGCGCGGCGCCGCTACGAGAGAGCGAGCGAGCACGCCGGAGGGTTTCCAGGGGGGGATGCTGTGTTTTTTTTTCATTAAAAACCCCAAAAAGGCCCGAGTGATGCGGCACAAAGGAGCCGTCCCGCAGAACTACGTCAGGCGGTTCTGATCCAACGGGACCGGCACACGCTGGCCCGCCACGTCTGCAGTTATCATTCAAGTCCATATGCCAGGGAGAGAGAGCGAGAGAGAGAGAGAGAGAGAGAGAGAGAGAAAATGACTGTTGCTATGAAAAAAGGAGGCAAAGTTGGAGGAACAGTTTGGAAGAAACCATTCTGACATCCCCGCGCGCGGAGCAGCCCTCCCCACCCGGCTGCGGTGAGGAGCGCCCAGTCCAGGCAGCCAGCAACCAGCGCGCCTCCGCCCGCCAATCGGCATGCTCGGCTCGGCTTCAGCTCTCAGTGTCGGCAGCCGAAGCTGGGCGCAGGGGAACCGCGACGGCCGCGCCAAGCGTCTTCACAGGTAACGCGTGTCCGCGACGCCCTTCATCATCATCATCATCATCATCACCATCATCATCGTCATTATATATATATATTTTTTTTTTTGCAAACGCCGGTGGCGTCCTTGCCGCATGCCGCTTCCCCGCGCTGGCCCGTTTCCAGGGAGGGGTTGCTGTGTCTCCGCTGCGGCTCACGTAGCTGCACGGCGGCGCGGTGTGTGTGTGTGTGTGTGTGTGTGTGTGGAGGTGGAGGTGGTGGTGGTGGTGGAGGAGGGGAGGAGGGGGGGGCGTCGGTAAACACTTCGCAGTCCGCGGAGGCGCATCCGCAAAAAGCTGCTCGTTCGCCGCGCGTCAACTTGCGCGCGCGCACACACACACACACACACACACACACACACACACACACACACACACACACACCTAGATGTTCGCCCTTCGACAGCGCCGCTCCTGCCGCTCCTGGCGCTGCTGCGTCCGTCGCGGAGGATGTGCGGCGGCGGTTCGGCGGCCGCGTTTTCGAGTTGCGCTGCGGGCAGTTTGGACGGGGGGGGGGGGTGTTTTCTTCTCCGGTTGGGGGGGCCGGACCTGCGGCACCGGGGCGAAGCAGGTACCGGGGGGGGGGGTGGAGGTGTGGGTGGAGGCTGTGACTGCGGCGGGTCACGCCGTGTACACTGATGTATTATTGAGAGCTGCGTGTTATGATCCGACGGATCCGTTTCACATCATTATTCATTCATACGGCGGGTTCTCTCCGGTGTGTGTGTGTGTGTGTGTGTGTGTGTGTGTGTGTGTGTGTGTGTGACGTGCAGAACTTGTGCTGTGGATGAGTTGATAATGAAGAGGAGGCTGTTTCCCCCTGTCACTAGGTAGGATGGAGGTACACTCCCTCAGTTAGGGTGGTGCTGCTGCTGCTGCTGTGTTACAGTGGCCACTACCTGCACACTGGGGGGGGGGGGCTCCCTCTCCACCTCAGCTCCTGGAGGGAGGGGGGCGGTGGACAATAAAACCTTTTAATTATTCCGTTTAGACTCTGAGCTGAAGTTGTGCAGGGGAAAGTTCGACCAGACCGGCTCAGCTCTTATCAATGATATCGGTGATTAATCGATGGACGTGGACAGAAACTTTTACAGCAGCGGGCCTCGCCCTCAGCTCGCGGCGGGACACCTCCACCCGAGCGTGGAGAAGCAGCAGCGCGGTGGTCGTCATCAGCCGGGGTTCGGTTGTTGCTATGCAAAAAAAAAAAAAAAAAAAAAAAAAGCTGGTGCCACATTTCCACTGCGATCACTCCACACTGTGACCTTGTCAAAAAAAAAGAAAAGGTCCGGGTCGCTCCCTCCGATCGGACCGGATGTTGAAAAGGAAACAAGTTCTGCGCCCGGGTCGGATCCAGGAAGTGCTGAGTTGATCTACTTCCTGTTATTTCCGGCTCGCGCCCGTCCCGTCGGTGAACTTCCGTGGATTTGTCGCGCTGCTCCGACGTGGCCTCGGCGATCTCCACAGTGTGGATGTGGATCACAGAGACCGGGTCCAGAAGTTCTGGAGGGAGAACCGTTAAGGTCACCTTGAGGTCCGGGGGGGGGTGACAGACAGTTTGGTGTCAGTGATGAAGAAGAAGAATTTAGGTTGTGTGCAAGGGGTTGCTTATTAATCAGCTGGGTCCAAACAGCGTGTTCTGGTTCTGGACTGTGGGTTGAACAGAACAAGAACCATCAGATTAATCAATGATGAGTTGGGGTCCTGTATGAATCACTTAGATATTTATTCCCTGCCACCAAAACACAATAAGCAGATGAAATATTATGAGATTAAAATCTTTATAAAGTGAATATGAGATTAATATAATCTACTGTACCTACAGTAGATTATTAATTCTGTATTTAACATTTAGAAAAACACTGAGGTTGTGGAAATACAGGAGATATTCAGACGCCTGTTCTGGTTCTGGAGAACCCAGGTTAACGATCGGTTCTGACAGGAAACCGAGGAGGAGAGATTCACGTCGCCCAACTTCCTTTAACTAATTTATCTTTCTTTTCTCTCGGTTCTTTTCGCAGCGTCCACGTGCTCAGCGCCCGGAGAACAATAACCGCGATTCGTATTGACCGATGACAAACGTTCCTCTTAGAACCCGCTTGCGTCGGGGATAAAAAAAAAAAAAACGTTTTCTCAGCGTGTTTATCGCAGACAAAGACGAATCATTACGGCGGATTAACGGACAGGAGCAGCTCCGGCCTCGCGGACGCGTTTAACTTAGGAGGTCGACAGGTAACGCACACGTCTGCTGAGTGCAGAAATAACCCCCCTGTCCTCTCCTCAGTGATGGCCTCTGCTGAGCAGACCTGCTCCAGCCTCCACCAGCAGCACTGCGCATAAGGCAACACACCCACCTTTGCCCTCCCGCCCCCGAGAGAGAGAGAGAGCGCCGCCGCCGCCATGTACAGCGTGGAGGACCTCCTCATTTCGCACGGATACAAGCTGCCCAAGAGCGGCCCCCCGTCCGCCGCGCCTTACGACAAGCGCCCCGCCGACTGCCAGCGCGAGCTCGTGGACAACCGGGCCGGCCGCGGGACGCTGAACGGGTATGAGGCGGAGCGGGGGGCGTCCGTGGCGGGCGTCTACGGCAGCAGGCAGGCTCTGGCCAAGGGCTACCCCGCCGCGGACAACGAGAGCGGGGAGAGGAACCAGAGGAGAAAGGAAGTCGGCATCGGTATCCTAGGTGACGCTCAGCCCTTGGGTGATTCTCTCGCCACAGATAGTGGGTGAGTGCCCCCCCCCCTCTTTTGCAACCCCCCCATTCACCCCCCCCACCCCCACCCCCCCTCGCTGGGCCCCTTCGGTATTGCATGCAAAGCCGAGTCTGCACTGCGCAGGGTTTTTTTTTTTTCCTCCTCCTCGCAGAGCTGCAGAACGCTGTGGCTGCAGCAGCACCGCTCACATATAGATATAGAAGGAGTTATGAAAGGTGCCTTTGCAGCGGCTTCGCCGCGCGCACGCCGGCGGGCGTGTCTCCGCGGGCCGGCGAATGTAAACAGCGGTGCCGGGAGCGCAGAGCAAACGCCTGCAGCCCGGGGAGCATCACCGCTGTAAACAGACACCGGCGCGCGGAGTCACGCCCGGCACGTGCTCCGTGATGTAAGCATGTTGCTGGGCAAGCGTGTGCAGCGTGTGCAGCGTGTGCAGCGTGCCCCCCCCCCCCCCCGGCCCGTACAGTAGCGCACGGCGAGGAGGTGAATGAGCGCGGTGACTAACGCGGTGATTCAGACACGAGGCGCCGCACCTCCAGACGATCATTCACTCCCGCTGCTGAATCCTCGTTCATTATTCATGATTCTACAACCTCACGCCGGGACGTGTGTCGATGATTGATCTTTATGATTAGGTTTCTGTTTGTTTCTGTGGAACCGCCGACTGCAGGTCCGACGTGACCCTGAGAAAATACAGTTATTGATTGGTTGTATTGGAAAGACGGGATGGTTATATTTAAACAAGGGTTTCAAATCCTCACGAGTAAGATAATCGCCTCACGCCTTTACCTTCAGATCGGGTCGAGATGCTTCAACTTTCTTTAAAAGAGCCACAGTCGCCGTTCGCTCACGACCGGCCGCTAACGTACGGTCAGCACAATTTAATATGCAGATCATATTGCAGTGGCATCACAGTTTCATGGTGTCTTTGAGGGACTCGGGAGGCGCTGACTCAAGCACTTCTGTCTCATGTGCGCTGGCTCTCCGTGATTAAGTTGCGCTGGAAAGCCGCCGCCACCAAAGGCCAAACACATGTCATCAAATCCCAAAAGGGTGGAGTTGCTTTAATTTATTGTCCCATAAATGAGACAATACTCAGAAATCATTTTGTTTTGTTTTTGGAAAGCATGCAAATTAATTTTTCTGTCTAAAAGCAAATGTCAGATCTTCAGCGACACCCAGAAAAATTATGAGTCCACCTCACTCTCCGTCCGCAACCCTTAATGAACTTTCTGGTCTTTGCAGGTTCTACGATGTTCCTAGCTTGACTTACTCTGAGCCGCTGAGCCACGACGAAAGGGATGTCTCCTACTGGCGGAGGCGAGGCCAGGACTTCAGCATCCTGCTGGACTACGCCGACGGCCGGGAGCTGAGGGCCTCCGCCGGCGCCTGGAGGCCGCAGGCCCTGATCGCGGCGGAGGAACACCGGGCGGAGAGGCGAGCGCAGCAGCTATGGGAGGACATTTCCTGGTTGAGGGACCCGGACGCTGCCCCCGGTCAGCTGAGGGTGACCGGGGAGAGGAAGTGCCAGAGCCTCGGCACCGAGGAATGGAGGCCCGCGGTGGGCCTGGGGAGGCAGCTGTCGGACGGGGACGGGGACAGGTGGGCTCAGGACCAGTATCGCTTGAGGACGCCCGAGGGTTTTTTTCACCCCAGAACTAAAGCGAAGTCTCAGTCTCTCCCCAGAGTTCTGTCGCCCGACGGACTCGACGGCAGAGAGCTCATTCCGTCCAGGCCCAGCCTACCCGACAGACAACAGAGGTTGAGCAGCACCGTCTTCTCTGGGCCCTATAGTCGGTACATCTATAGTGGTGCTGTTGGCAGGGAGCGCTGGGGTAGGAACTCCGGGCCGAGCAGCCATGTTGCACTTTTACCAAAGCCCAGGTTCAGCAGGCCGTTAAAGCCTCCGTCATACGAGATTCACCAGCAGACCAGGGGTAGCGCAGAAATGCTCGCTATAGAGCAGGGTGCCAAGCAAAGAGACAGGCCGATCTATTATGCGAGGGGTGGGGAACTGAGACAAGACTATTTCGCACAACACTCTGCCATCTCTGGAATGGAGCCCCCCGGCTACATCCCACCCCCATCTTATAAAAGAGCCCTGCCCCCAAGAGCGGTTTCAATCAACCGCAACGAAATGGCAAACCTGAGATGGAGGGCGGAGGCTCTGCAGCTGCACAGCTCCGATCCCGGGAGGTGGCTTTCCAGGCAGGCGAGCGGTTCGTGGCTGGAGCATTACGGAGACCGCGGCGCATCCTACCGGAAGCAGGTACATTCGGGATACGAGGAGCAACCGGGTCCTGCCCGTCCGTTGGCCACCGAAGACCCAAGAGTGAAGCAAATCTCAGGAGGGCCCAGCGGTAGTTCTCTCACCGACTCAGACAAGATCCGTAACATCAACAAAGAGATTCCACCCGCTAAGATTTTAGGACAATCTACACATGATAGTGCCTTTCCTCCCCAACAGGGGCCGGCTCTCAATACCGACGGCCGCAAAACAGCTCCCGCTGACAACGACAGCAGTAACCGATGGTGCAACAGGGGAATGATCAAAAAAAGTGACAGTGTAGCTCCTGAACAAAGCCGTAGTCAGTTTTTTCCTTCATCTATTCTGGGTAAACCACCACCTCCCCCGTGCAAGCCGGTCGACCAGGGTGTCTCCGAAACTGTGACGGAAGTAAAAAAGGTGGAGCAACCCGATCCACCGGAGAAAGACAAATCCAAGAATCTCAAAAAGAGACTTAGCGAGACGATTTTTTGTTTGGTGTCCGTCCCCGTCACTCCGCAGCTCGGTGGGACGGTTCGAGATCAGAACAACAACAACGAGAAGTCGCCGGACCCAGCGGGCAGTCCGAGTGACAATAAAACTGGCCACTTAACAAACCAAAGTCTCCAAAGCACATCCTCAGCTGAGGCTGAGCTGCAAGCACTAACTGGTAGCATAGCGAGCAGCAAAACAAGCAGTAGAGCAAGCAGCAAAATGTTTAAAAAAGTACCCTGTAGACCCCCCAAGATAAACCATTACAAGGAGCTGAAACTGTCAGGATCTTGGCCTTCAAACCAGTATCGAGACCAGGAGACACAAACTAGCCCAGAGGCCCGAAAACCTGCCCCCGAAAACAAGGAAGCACAACAAGAACCTGTCCCTCCTGGCGCCGAAGCCCCTCCTGACAGCGGCGGTGTCATGGGCACCACCTTCAGTTTCCCTATAAAGGGAGTGAAGAGCCTGAAGCTGTCGAGCAACAGCGCCTTCTCCCTGACATCCACCTTCTCCAACCAGCTGAACAAGAGCACAGCTCAGCAGCCAGCAGTACCACCCTCAGGAAATGTGGAGGAGACCAAACCAGCAGCAAACAGTGGACAAGACGCATATGAGCAGTTCCTGCTGAAACCGGCTGCCCAGCGACCGTGGGATGCTGTCAAAGAGCTGGAGACCATCAAAAAAGAAGTACAGGATCAACAGCAGCAGCAGCAGCAGCAAAAAGCAGCAAACAGCCCAGCGTGGACAAGTGCATAGAAGACCTCAACGAGGCCTACAAAGACATCTTGGAGCTTGGCACTGCCAGCAATAAAGTCCCAAATGGTTCTGTGCAAATCCCTGAGCGTATTAAAATCAGACTGACATCAGAACCTCTCAACAAGCCCAGCAGCCTTAGGCGCAGTGCAGTAAGCTGGTCCGTTGACCCAGAATACAGGGAAGTCAAGAGCGCCTTCTCCAGGCCCGCGACAAAGTCAGTAACCTTCAGCAAGCAGCTTCGGGAGGAACTTCCCGTCCCACCTCGGGAGACGGGCTTCAGAGAATACAGGGTTGTCGCGCATCTTTCGCGCCGACGCAGCAACGACGGCAGGACGGTAAAACTCGACCTGCCGGACGAGCCTATCGAGACACCGCTTTGTGACTTCAGCCCGACCACGAACACCGCCGCAGCAGAGGTGCCGTGGGCGGACAGACAGCCCATGCAGGACGCCTCCACGCTAACTAGCCCCCCAGACTACGAGGACATATGTCAGGCTTTGCGTCAGTCCAGAGACCCGACAGACGCCAACAAAGCGGCCACAGGCAATTCCAGACCCAACGACGCAGAGCCTCTTCAAGATCTCAGTGCTGATTCGGAGGAGGAGTGCCCCATTTGTAAAAGGGAGCTGGAGAATCAGATGAGACAGGGCCCGTTGCCTCCGCTTCACGAGGAGAACAGCTCGGACAGTTCGGCCAACCAAAACGGCAGTCCGCCTCAGTGTGCTGCCTCAGAGAGTCCAGCAGAAGATATGAAACCAGAGGAGCCAATTGAGTCCGGTTTGAATCAGTTGGGGTCTGAACTGTGTGCTGAAACAAGGCAGCAGGACTCACCGACACAGGAAAACGTAGGAGGGGGTGAAAAAACAGACAATGCTCAGGCAGAAAACATGAACGATTCGTGCGGAGCTGCTGAGAGCGCACCAGCCGATGGGTCTCCAGAGGAAAGTGCATCCACGGTATCAGCAAACGATGTGCCTGCAGACCCCCGATCCACAGAGGAACAGAGAGTCTGTGAAACAGGAACAAAGGAAGCAGAGGTAGGAGAGAAGGAAGCAGTTCAAGGAGAAACATCTGAAGGTAGTGCAGAACAGTCAGCCGAGGTGAAAAGTGAACGTCAGGGACAAGACGGTGCGATGCCCGACGACAAGCCGGAGCAAGAGAAGAAGCCATTTGCCGTCCCGGAGCATAGACTCAGTCTACGGACTCATCTGGGGCGAGACCACCCGGGGTTACCGGAGTTTCCACCAGATCGACTGCCACTTTCAGTTCCCCCGAATCTGGACCGCAGGCTGTCCCTTAGCTTGGAGGGGGAGAGGAAGAGCAAGGGCCCATCCCAACGAATCGAAGCGCTGCAGAACAAGCTGGCTATCTCCCCGGGTCGGGTGGCGGTCGAGCGCCTGGCCCGCATGAGGGACGTGGACGTTATGTATCGCATGAGGCGCCTCAGCATCAGGAGCACCGACTCCGGGGAGGGGGAGGCGGAGGGCGAGGACAAGGACGAAGAAGTGGAGGAGACGCGCCCCACTCCTCAGAGACACCAGGAGAACGACCCGGAGGTCACCGGTTCACAGCAGGTCTCCGAGGAGGCGGTGGTACAGAACGAGGAAGAGTCATCCCTCTCAGGTAAGATGAGACATCAAAGGACATTAAGAATTCTTGTGGGATGATGCGTTTGAGGGCTATCAAGCTTTACCCATGTTTAAAAATGATCCAGGCTGACGCTAATGTTAAAATATGTCCTCTGTGGTTCCAAACACACCTCAACGACCATCCGAGAGGAAAATACCAATAAAGTTCTAGACTATTGATAGGAAAGGACATGCATGAAAAGAATGGGTCTTCTGTAACTGAGTTTGAATCCTCTTTTCCTCACCAATCTTAAAACCATCAAACTAGAGGAGAAGTTAGGATCTCGTGTCGTAAAGGGAATGTGCATAAAATCTGATGGTGGTGAGGAAATCAAAGGAACTTTGCTGTCCAAGATGTCTCCAGCAGATGGTGTCAGTGCCCACAGACTCTGGTTCTAACTTCACGTTACTCTCATTGCTCTTCTGCACTTTGCTGCTTCTGTAGATGAATATTAAGATGGGTGATGGTTGATGAAGATAAACAATCCTCTTCTTCTGAACGACTAATTCTCCTCTTCGTCTCTCAGACCCCCTGGATCCCGGCCGAGCAGAGGTGCCGTAGAAGGGCCGCGACCATCATCTCCATCTGAGGTGTTTAGCTCCAACACTGTGACCTGGCTGCCTACTAGAATGCCTTCATCTCATCATCGACACTGAAATGGCCTTCCTGTCCGACGAGAGCATTGTGTTACACCCTCACCCTCGGCGCTGCGTTGACTTCTAAGAGTGCTGTTCCACTGCCAAAGGGAGGCGCCCCTTTAAACTCGAGGGGGGGGGGGCGGCTTCCCCCCGGAACCCCCTCCCCCCCCCAGCCTTCCCCGCGCCCAGGACCGACTTCCCGCTCCCCCCGTCCGTTCTCTTCTAGGGTTTCTACTAGTTAGTCTTCTTGTAGCGGCTTGTCCTTTCTATCCTCCCTTAGCTTTTCCCCATCGGCAGACATTATGCAATCCTGTCACGCATTTACTCGAACTCCCGAAATGTCCCTCGTGGGAAACGGTCGAGGCGTTTTGTTTTGTTTTTCGCACACCGAACGGATCCGTTTGTTTACGGCGAGGATGTGAATGTAAAAGCGTTTCTGTTTAAGCTGACGTAGGAGGGTCGTCGTCACGAACCCGACACCAAAACGAACCGTTTGAGAACTGGACATCACTGTCTCTGGCTCCAGAACTGTTTTCTTTTTTTAAAATTTAATGACGTTGTTTTCTGCCTCATTGCTTTTTTTTTTTTTTTTACACTCTGCAACCACAGCCCATAGAGCTCTTCAGTGAAGAGCGACTGTACCACGTGACGTGACACCACACATCGGTTCTTACGCCGGAAAGAGGGAGAGTTGCCTTCTTTTAACCAGACGTGTATTTCCTGGTTGGGATCAGGTGGTCCGTCACCTGATCCATCTGATGTATAGCTCCCGTTTCCAGGTAACTTCAGGAAGCAATAAAAAGGCACAGATTGGGTTGAAACGGTGTTCTGCGACTTCGATAGAGATGGGTAGAAGAAAAACAAAAAAAAAAAACAAAAAAAGATCCGTAGAGCAATATTGTTGTACAAACAGCTCAGTGGTGTAGTGGAGCTCTGTGTAGGAACCACGGTCAGGAGTCTTAATGTGAACGTGTCATATATTACAGGGATATGGAATCGTGTCAGGGTATACGGGCGCTTCACAGGGGGTGGGTGCTTTACTTCACGATGCGCGCCCGACTCGCGTTAACGCCACGCGGCGGCGAGTCGGGCGCGCATCCTCTCCCGAGGGAGTTCATCCTGAACCACCAGTGATTTAAGACTTCTTTTATCGCCCCGCTTTGTTTTCCCCGCGGCTTCACGGCTTTACTGCCCATCTACCTTCACGCGTCTGTAACGCAGAGAGACGACATTTCACGGAATATTTATTTTTTTTATCATCAGATTGTTAATGAGTTTGCATAATGTACAAAATAAAGTATATTTTAAATATTTTAAGAGATATTTTGTATTCAACCATGAAATTTTATTTGTCCACGCGTGCATCAAGCTGAAGGTGTCTGTACAGTATGGAGAGTATACGTACGTAATTTTCCTAGTGCTTTAAAAGGAGCGTCGTGGGAAGGGAGGAGCCTCGACCGCACGATTCGGTTTCGGCGAGCTTCATCGGCGCGACGGGAAACTTCTCACATGTGCCACGGTTTCCTCTTTGAGCGCGTCGCTTCACGCCGTCGCATTTCCTCCGCTGTCGACCCGCGCCTCGTTTTCGTCTGTGGACGTCTTCCAGTTCAAGTCGCCTGTGGTTCTGTTGTCGGCTCTTTGAGAAAAACGCTTTTAGAATTATTTTTTTCCCCTTGCTTCCTTTCCTTCCCTCCTTCCACCTGATCCCCTCCTTTCCTTCCCTCGTTCCCTTCATTCCACGGCGTGTTCGTTTTGTGTAAGTTGTTCTGCTGTCACTTCCTGCGCCGCTACTCACGGCTAAAAACACACGATCGATTTCAAATCGTGACTGAAAATCTAAACCGTGACTTATTATTTTTTAAATGTTCACGCAGATGAGGAGAACTTTGCCGCTGCCCGGTTTTTGCAGGACGTCAGCAGCATTGCGTCCGCGTAACGACAGACGAATCCATCACTCAACCGCTATGTAGCATCGTACAGTTGTAGCATTCGATCGACTCGGAGCTCCGTCTCGAACGTTTCCTGTAAACTGGGAAGAATCACGTCGCCTTATCGCGCACGTCACATTCTCCAACGCCAAAAATACGAACGCGCCGAGCGCCGTTTCACGCCCGAGGTCTCGGCGGACGACTCAGCGCTCCGCCGCCCCTCAGGCCCGGAGAGGCACAGTAGCATCGGCGTGCCGTCAATCTGTAGGAACATCGAATCAAAAAAAAACTGTGAACTTCAGATTGTACACGAAGAAAACGCATCGTACCTTAGGAAGGAGAGAACAGGGTGGGACTGAGTGTTGGAAGCTCAGCATCACAGGGAGGACACGCTAACATCTCACCTTCAGTTCATTTTGAAGAGCGGGAGGCCACGCCCCCCCCTTCTCTGTAAACTGCCCCCCCCAACGGCGTTTAAACGGCTATTTCAGTGCATACATTCCCCCCCCCCCCCAGTAATTGGCATGTCAGGTACACTTGAACATAGTGTCATTTGACTTTTTGTACTGCAGGTTATGTGCAACATGAAGTAATTATGCACACTTGTAATATTTTATATTTTCATATGAGATTTAAGTGCTTTTTGTACTCACTGACATCTTTTTTTCTTCCTTGCATGAAATGCAAGAGAGGAGGGAAAAAAAAAAAAGTTTTTCATAAAGTATATTTGCATTTGGTACTCCGATAGTAAAAACCAGTGGGCAAAACATTATGTTTCTTAATTTAATTTACTAAACTATGCCAAGTATTTAAAAGCTATTTTTAGAGTAAATCAAAAAGAGAAGTCATTCATTTCTTTTGCTTTAACACATGCCTTTATCTTTGTATCTATAAATATGAGCATAATCCATAGTCATATGATTGTGCTAATGTTGTATGATACTGCAGTCTGATTCATAAATAAACTCTTTGCATGAAAGTTGTGTTTGTGATCACTCGCTGAGAAGATGGTTAAAATATATTTGCTAGCAGAAGAATGTGTGTGTGTGTGTTTTCACACACGTGTGTAGAGTTGTGTAGCGGTGGTTTGGGCCCAGTCGTGCTGCCAGACTCTCACACTGCGCTCCACTTGTTGGATTAAAGCGCTGGCAAAGACCGGGCTGGAGCTGAACCTCGTAAAAACCTCCCAGCATGCTCTCTGAGGCTTGGAGGGCGTCCATCCTCCTGTTCCACCTTTTCTTTTTTTTTGTCTGATTAGTGCAGTTTCACTTCATTTACTGTGTGAGATCTTCGTAATATAAGCGACTTCATTCATTTGCGTGACCTGGACCCTCAGCAGCAGGAGTGTGTTGGATGGAGCAACCGAAGGTCTATTAAGTTTTAATAAATATAAATATATCGTTGGTCCATTATGAGCTGATGAACTTTCAATAGGGCCGCTAACAGTAATAAAAATAATAACTTAGAAAAATAACTTTACAATCCTGCTGCAACATAACACGTGTTGTTTGTAAGGCATCAGGACGCGGTCTGTTACAAACACATGACGGTGAACCGACACCTGAGGCTCCGCCCACTTTTAAAAAAACTGATAACGGCTCCACAGGTTCGGCCTGACGCTCCATTGAATCCAGAAAGCTAGCCACAGCGCTAACGCGAGCCCGAGCGTTAGCTCCTTAAAGCTACTCCGGCTAGCATCGGCGGCCGGTCGGTGTGTTGTTGTTGTGCTCTTACCTCGACGTGATTCAGAGCAGGCTCACATGTAAACAATCTTCAGGTGAAGTCGTGACAGACCGAGACGGGAGCCGCGGGATGCTAACTTGTTTGCGTTAGCCTCCAACATGGCCGCCTGTAACGTCGGTCGCCGTCTTCCTCAGGTGCAGAAATGCAGGATAACGGTTTTATTTAACTTACGGCGTGTCTTGTGTAAACAAACTCATTTACCAGTTGTCGTACCGTAACACACAACACTGATCTTCTGTTCGTTTTGTGGTTTTTTTACGCTCAGAAAACGAGTGTACAGCGCCATCTTTACCGAGCTGCGTTCACTGACCCTCGGAAATACCCGCACTCCCTCCAATTCCACCAATGAGCAGCCGGCACACTGACTGAGCTAACAAGTCGTCCCCTAATTGGACAATAAAATAGCGCGGGACAGATCGAGCTCCGGCTCTCACATTAAAACGCTGTTTAATCCGTTAATGCGTCGTTAAAATTAATAATCCAACGAAGAAATGTATAAACTATATCAGTCACACGGTGAGTACTTTTAATACTATGAAGTAATTTACTTAATTCTACTTGTAATGGAATATTGTAAAAGTGTGGTATTAGTACTTATACCTAAGTAAAGGATCTGAGTACTTCCTCCACAAGTACTACAGTTACCCTGACAGCTGCACCAACCTCTGTAGTCACAAATCAGTAATATCTCCACCATGTTTTCACTGTGGATCAAACACTGCAGGACACACAGTCATTGTTCTCCACCCCTCTGTCCCTCCAGCTGCCCCCCCCCAACACCACCAACACCACCACCACCACCACAGCTGCCCCCCCCCACCGCCTCGGGAGGTAAACTCCATCAGTGCAGTACAGCTGTCGGTGCTCTGAGATTAACTGCATTAATGTGACAGTTGCTCCTGCAGAATGTGCACAAACACATGAGATGTGTTCATAGAGCTGCTGACTGAGTACTGCAGTAGTAGTACTAGCATAATAGTATCGTAAAAGTACAGAACATTGACAGTGAAACACGATAAAATGTGCTCACGTGGTTGTGTCAAATCAACATCACGTGCTGCAGCAGCTACTCGTGTCCACAAGGGGGAGACAAACACCAAATAAACTGTCCCCGCTCCTCGTCTGTCTCACCTGAAGACGGTAAATACGTCCACCTGTTTACTAGCAGGTATCGTTCCACCTGAACAGGTGATGATGCACATCTTCATCCTATAAACAGCTGATTCTAACTCCATGTCACTGTTGCGTGTTCGTTTACATTTAGACGTCACGGTCTGGACGGGGGAGTCAGTAAATAAAGTTTGTTTTCACGCTCGTCCGTTTCTGAGGTGGAAGCTTGAAAACGAATTCAAATCCTGCAAATCAGCTGGAGATAAACTTAATTACACTCAGCTCTGTGTTGTGGTGCAGCAGCTCCTGCTGGATTGTAGTTTTAACAGCTGATCCCCCCCCCCACAGAAAGCCCCACACTCCCTGGCTATTTATGGCAGATGCCCCTGTATCCAGGCCGCTCTCTTCAGCCCATACATGGTTGCTGTGGGATGAGGTTACCACGCCGGTTTTGGCCCGAGCGTCCCAAACCCTTTGGAAGGAGCCTCCCCCCCCTCAGTCTCAGCTCGATCAGACGGGGGGGTCCCAGACCCGGTCACCAGAATGGATTGTTCAGGAACCGCAGTTTTGACTTTTGGACTCGTTTGAAGAACCGCTCGCTGCAGGAGTATCATCAGCATCTTTCATTTTGCCTTTTTCACCCTCGCCTCCCCTCTCTCCTTCACCCCTCTCCCTCCTGCTCTCTCCCCCTCTCCCCCTCTTCCCTTTCTTCCCTGCTCTGCCGGTCCCGGACAGATTTATTTGGCCCGGCGCTGCAGAGCCGGTGGGAAAGCACCGGGTTATATTTGTCGGCTGCTGAGGTTGGACCTGCTTCGTGGTGGATGACTCTGGATCCTTTGTTGGGTTTACTTACCGCCTCCCCTGCACCTGATCCCTCTGGATAAGGAACTATAGCGACCCCTGACCTCTCCTGTACGGATACATGGACTTCACCTGGGAAGCGTTTCTCTCGGCCCCGTGTTTTTGGAGCTGAAGCGCTGTAAGTGTCATTATAAATCGCCCACAAGTTGCCTCTCAGCTGATGTGGCTTTGGGTGCAGTCGATAAAAGGAAAGGAATTTACCTCCAGCTGGTAAATATAAATAATGTCCAGAGCAGCTGATCAAACCTGTTTGATAGTTCGCAGACACAAAAGCAAAGTGTCTTTATATGCAGACGATTCAGTCCGAAGCTGTTGTTCGTTATCATGGAGAGGAGGCAAACCTCAGCAGGATTTTACTGGAGGCCTGACCCCCCCCACACACACACACACACACACACACACACACAGACACACACACACACACTTGTTGCCTTGTTCTGTCTCAAGTAACCACATGGGTATTAGCATTCCTAGCTCCAGATTATGGCTGTATGTTGGCATGTGTGTGCAGCTGATCTATGGGCTACGTGTGAGGCTGCTGTGTTGTTCCAGCTTTGTTTTTATAGTGCCTGTGTGTGTGTGTGTGTGTGTGTGTGTGTGTGTGTGTGTGTGTGACTCAGTCGCACCTGCTGCACCCATCAATACGAGCAGACAGGTTTACGGGCCGGCCCGTTCATCTGCCGAGGGCTCATGTTTGTTATCACCCGGTACGTGTGATGAAGGCCGGGCCTCGCTCTAAAGTACGCGCACAAACACAGGACGTGCTTCTCGGTCGCACAACTGAAGGCTCACGACAACGAGCGCGCAGTCTTTGTGCATTTGCTGCAGCCGGAGCTGAAACTCGCAGCAGTTCCTCTGAAAGAGTAAAGATCCGGTCGTCAGAACGTCACCGCGGCTCGTGCACACGTCCTGCAGTGAGACCCTCGTCATCCTCATCACTTGTGTTATGAACACGTATGTGCGGCGGACACACGCGTGTCTACATGTATGTTTTTTTAACCCGGTCTGCTCGCTCACGGACTGACGGGGATGGAGAGCAGAGAGGCTGCAGAAGCAACGCCACTTCTCTTACGTAACGACGTGAAGATGTTCCTGATGTTCCTGCCAAATCCTCCAGGCACCATTTCTGGCTCGAGAGCCTCGTCTCACACACACACACACACACACACACACACACACACACACATCAGCTCATCCACATCCATATAAGAGCAGAGCGGGCCGACAGGGACACAGAACCGGAACCGAAGAGGCAGCAGAGGAAACGTTCGGCTCTCTGGGTCTCACCGGTGCCCTGCGTTCGGACCGCGGATCACGGGACGCGTCTCCTGTGTGTGTGTGTGTGTGTGTGTTTACACTGACGTGTGCAGGCCCGGCCCGGGCAGAGAGGGTTTCTCCAAATAAAGGCAGGCGCGTTTGGACCGCGGCGTCCGCCTCTGTTTACAGAGACGAACAGGAACCGCGGCCCGTGTCTGGAAACAGTCGTCCGGCGTCGAAGTTCACGTGAAGAACACGTGCACAGCAGTTAGTATGACCCCCCACACACACACACAAACACACACACACCCCGTGTTTACATGATGTCCTGGGTGTCACCGCAGTGTGCGACTGTGTCACATTTGTGTAGTTTCCAGATACACAGATAAACTCCTGGCAGTACGTCTAAATTTGTAGTAGTAGTATTTTTAATCCTGCAGACCCAGATCTCCAGTGTTAAGTTTGATTTGTTACGCTGCTAAGAAAAGCCTGACCAGTCGTGTGTGTGTGTGTGTGTGTGTTGTGTAATTGTGCGTTTGTGTTCAGCTGTGTGATGCGGAGACATATCATGTGGTTGTCGTCGGCGCTGGATGGAGGGAGGTAAACACAGAGATATGCAGAGTGAAGTAAAGACAGGAATCCAAATAAGAAGGAGAGGACAGGAAGGGGGGGTGTGACGCTGAAGGAGTGGGAAAGAAAACAAGCGCACCCCCCCCCCCCACCCCAGCTGAGGGCGACCTCTCCCTGAGGCAGCCACTCACAACACACGTTGCCTTATTAGGGGTGTCTACAGGCAGCGTGGGGGTGTGTGTGTGTGTGTGTGTGTGTGCGTGCGTGTGTGTGTGTGTGTGTGTGTGTGTGTGTGTGGGGGGGGGCATCACACTGAGGATGTGAGCGAGCGAGACTCGGAGAAAGAGTCCAGAAGTTTACACCTCCCTCCCTCACCTGTCGACCGGCGTGTCCAGGTGTGCGGCGTCGCGCCCCCCCGGTCATGTGACCGCGTCGGGGCTCTGACATCACAACCCCGCCCGAGTTCCGTCTCACCTGCGCGCGCAGTTTGAACGACACCAGGCAGGACAGACCTGCATCCTCATCCACCGGGATTATAATCCACGTTCAAAGTCCTGGAATCAGGATCAGGTGGATTTAAATACGCAGAATCAGATTCAGATTATCCATCCACGTTAACGCGGCGCTCTGCACCGGGCAGCTCGGCCGACGCCTCGTGCACTTTGAGGATGCCGCCGGTCGCCCCCGGACCCCCGCGGCACCCCCCCCCTGCAGCTCCGCCGTCCTCCAATCCTGTCCCGGAGTTTTTATCATCCAGGCTAATTTCTGCCTGTAATCTGATTAGGCCTCTGAGCTGCTTTAACGCCCTGCTGTGCTGTCTCTCTCTCTCTCTCTCTCTCTCTCTCTCTCTCTCCTGCTTTGCATGCACACACACCGACACACACACTGACACACACACAGTGTATGTCCGTGCAGTCGCACACTGCACTGCGCTGCGTCTGCCCGTGTGGTCGTGTCGCCGCCTCCCCAATCATGTTTCGAAACCCATGGATTTCTAGTTACCATGTGAACCATGTGCAGCCCTGTGGCCCAGGTAAGGGGGGGGGGGGTGGGGGGGGCGGGGGGTTGGGGGGGTGCTGGTCTGGCTGTTGCGTGGCCACTTTAGTTGGTGGTGAGACACACCGAGAGGCCTTGGCGACTCTTTACTCCGCTTCCTTTCACAGATTCGCGTGCGAACTTCTCGCGCCGCTCGTCGCCGCCTGCCGCTCAGGGAGTCTATTTTGCACGTCTGAGTATTTATAGGAAATCCGTCTTCTCCTCGCCGCGGTCGCTTCAAGCTCGGCCTGGCGTTGCCGAGGAAAGCCAGGCCGCCTCCCTCTCGCGGGGGTTTCCACGCTCGTGAAGTCACTGAAAAACACAAACACCTCCGCCGGACTCACACAGGCTTTGAAAGTCTCGTTTGTGGTGTCGTGTTGATTTCCCGCAGATTTCTGGCCTCTGATGTCTTTGGACCAATCGGCTCGCTGACATCACGCGCACGCTTTTCCGTTGCCGCACAGTCTTCGGCATCGAAAATAAGTCGCAGGCGTCGGGAGCAGTAACTCGATCCGTGTCCGAGCACAAACACAACTTTACAACAGGCTGCTGCGACACAAGTCGACCGTGTGACACTGTTGGTGTTCACTCTGCATATAAACCACATAATCATCTGCATATAAATCTCCATGATTTGAGGAGAAGATAAAAAAAGGGGTGGAAGAGTTGTTGGAGTTCCTGACTGTCTGTCATTTTCCCCCTCGCAGGATTTGGATCCAAAACTCCCGCCAAACTTTGCAGCTCGGCCTCGTTTCCGACTGAAGCCTTAAGGTGAGGAAGAGGCGATCGATCGAAAAAACGAATTGATCGCAGCATGCAGAAACTTTACTTTCTCAGAGACGGGTGAGGTTTACTGGAGACGTGGAGGGAGTGAGGAGGAGGGTCAGGACTCGATGACCCACTTCCTGAGCTGGATCCTGATTGAAGTGACACCCGCTGAGCGTCACCTTTACCTGCCGTCACCTCCCTAAGAGGAGGCGAAGCTCAGCTCTTTATCCGTAATGTGTTTTTGACTTCTCGCCAGTTTCAGGCAGCAACGTTTTGCAGGCTCGGTTCTTTCAGAGTTTGCCTCGCGTTTTAATGAATCGTTTCCCTCTTCGTTCAGGTTCACAGAGAATCCAGATTAAATCCGCTTCTGTGTCGACTCTTCTCTCTTCAGTTTCCAGAGCGACTTCTCCTCGGCCGATCGGACCGCGCTGGTCAAGAGCGTTTCCGACACAGATGCCAAACTTCTGGTCGTCCTTCCGAAGGGTGTGCACTGGTTCTGTTTACACATATCAGCGCCAACAGTTTGCTGCTTTTGACATCTGTGTGACGTTAACGCTGCGTTTTCCCGTCGAACCTTCAGTTTCAGAGTTGAAGAAACACTTTGAGGGAGCCGTCACGAAGGATCCAGGAATGAACAGGTATCATCGGCACCAACCACAATGAATTTTCACATCTGAATAACAACATCGCAGCCGCTAACCTGCGCTAACCTGCGCCCCTTCATGGCGACAGGAAGGAGAGGATCGCCCGGCGCCTGGAGGGGATCGAAAGCGACGCCCCGCCTGCTCTGGTGCCCGGCGGTTTGGTGACCAACAGGATGCTGGAGGAGGATCCCCCGCGGTACACCCGCGCCTCGGACCCCTGCGAGCCCTGCGTGACAGGTAAACATGGCGCCATGATGCTTTTAGCGGGCCCGGTTCCTGCAACACCTGGTACCTGTGGTCCTACCGGACATCTGCAGCTTACATGAATGTGACACCAACGTGAACATCACTGCATCCATCAGATCTACCTGAGCTCTGTGACGTCACTTTGGCGCGATTACCTAAGAATGTTGTCTTCTCACTCTTTACCACAGTGAGGCGCTACAGTCGAGACGACATGGAGGCCCCCCAGAAACAGGTGTTGTCTACGGACAGGTCGACCCAGGTCAAAGGTGGAGTCGGTGGCAGCCGTCCGGAGCCGGTGGTGGTGTACGTCGACCCAGTCACATTGTCCACCTCCTCCACGCCCACCTCTGGCCCCGCGGACCCGGCCAGCCTCAGCTCCAAGGCCGAACGCATCGCCCGCTACAAGGCCGAGCGCCGCCGCCAGCTGTCGGAGCGCTACGGCATCCTCCTGGATCAGGAGGCCGACCTGGATTATGCGCCGCGACACCGGTCCCGCCGGGACCCCGAGACCTCCGGTCGACAGACGACCGCCAGGCGTGACAGACAGGAAGCGGACGAGCCGGGAAAGGAACCCAGGGTGCCGTACCGCTCTGGAGTGGGCAGGGTTTACATGAGGACTCACCCCGACCCGGTGACCGTCGACACATCGAGCCCCGCCCACACAAACCAAGCCCCTCCCCCCGCACAAGAGAGACCGAGCCGGTTTTCGGAGCGGGAGAGGGCGATGAACATGGAGAACTACTGGCGCGGTGGGACCCAAGAACGATCGGCCGCTTCCAGAACCAGAACCCAGGAGCAGCCTCCGCCCCAGCACCATCAAGACGCTGCCCACCCAGAGCCCAGCCACACCTCCACCAGGGACTACACCATCGCGGCGGTTCCCAACTCCCCTCGCACCGCCCGCCGGGCCTCGCTGCCCTCCACGCGCTACGGCATCTCGCCCGGGGATTTATTCATCGAGCAGCAGGCGCAGAGCATCCTGAACCGGCAGGGGTGAGTTCCTCAGAACCGTTCACAGAACCAGAAGAAGTGGATCCAAATTATTCTTGTTAAGAATCAACCTTCTTCTCAGATGCAGCTAAAATAATCCTCCTGTTTCCCACGTTACTCCCGGTAAATTAAATGTGACTTCTACGTTCTCGTTGGTACTTTTGCGAGTAACTAAATACTTCATGAGAACTTCATGTTCTAGTTCTACCACAAGAGTACCACGGTTCTCAGAGGTCACTGAGTTCCTCTCTGGATATTTCTGTTTGCCGCACACCGCCATCCACGGAGCACCGGTGTATTTTTAGAGAACGTACAGAGAGTTAGAACCTCACAAACCCTCACTCGGGTTCTGCGCACCTGACGTCCGAGCGGACGGATCTTTCTAGACCACGGTTCTGGTCGTGTCATGCTGCTCCGGTTTCACATAGAGAGCGGGGGGGGGCAGCCGGACGGGGGTCAACCTTGATCTGATCGGCAGCTCGGCTCATTAGCTAAGTGCTCGTGTCACGTTCTATTATAAACCTGAACACGCCTCCAGAAAAGGAAAAGGAGAATTGTCGTCGCTGGTTGTCGGGTTCAGTGTGTGGAGGAGAACCGGACCCGAGCCGAATCGAGGCCCGGAAGTCACGAATCTGGCACTACGAATCTGATTCTAATGGACCCGGAAATGTTCTGGTTTATGTGTTTGGATCCGAGACTCCAGTCGCCCTGGTCAACCCATGGGAACATCACGTGTGCTGAACCTCAATCAGAACCAGAGAACCAGCTCAGTTCTTTGTGGCACATCGGTCGGATCACGGCCTGTGAACACAACCCCCCCCCCCAGACACACACACACACACACACACACACACACACACACACATTCCTGTGTAGTCACTGTGACTGTGTGCGGCCCGGGTTCCCTCAGCACCGGCGGTGTTACTGACCCGGAGCTGATGGGGTGACAACATTAGTCAGCGTCAGAGCCTGACCCAGTCAGACCCTGACTCAGCACTTGTCAGCTGAGGCTGCCCCCCCCCCCACCCCTGCCACCCCCAGGCCTGTTAACTCAGATGAAATTACATCTGAGCCCTGCACCCCCCCCCCCCCGAGACTTTCTTCAAATCAGCTGATGTGGATTTGTGCAGAACGGATCGCAGAACCAGAACACCTGAAATCTGTGATCCAATGTAGTCCCGGGAAGTTTGCCGGTTTAATTTAAGGTGTGCATGACCACCCCCCCCTCCACCCCACAATCGCCTCTGAGGCCTTATCAGCTGCTCATGCTAGCCAGCGTTAGCGTGCACTTGTGTAGCACGAGCGCCGTCCGAGTCCTTCGTGCCACATCAGATAAAACCGGAGGCCCATCACTTATGTCTGGCTTAACGGGCCACAATGAGATTAGAGCAACCTTTGGCTACCGGGGGTCGGAAGGTCGGAGATGGAAATAGTCCTGCTTTACTTGTTTGGCACGTAGACATCAGAAGGGTTTGAACTCAGATCCAAACCCGGGCTTCTGGACCTTGTTGGGATCCTGCTACAGGATCTGGGAGCTGGAGTTGGACCAAAATATTTTGTAGATTTGACCTGTTTGTGTCTTTGTGTGCATACGACTTTCAGCCAGCCTGTTTTTCAAGTCGGAGTTCTATGTTTCGGAACCGCGGCCTGTTTCGTTGAGGTGGAATCTCAGTGTCCGTTATCTATCCCTTTCCCCAAGAATCCGCATAAGGGAACGATCGTCCCGGGACGACACTGCCCAGAGGCCGCCGGACTGGAGTCCAGAAAGGCACCGGGCTAACAGGCACCGCGCTCAGGGGAGCACCGCCCAGGGGAGCACCGCCCAGCACACGCCACAGCACTCGGAACCGACACAACAGAGGACTGTTCAGCAGCCCCGGCTCGGCCCGGCGGCCCACCCGTCCTCCAGCCCGGAGCACCGACACTCCGGCCCCAACGTGACAGCGCCCGCCCCGGCGGCCACCACCAAACTTCCTGGACCTCCAGAGGTCCAACCACGAAGGAGAGTGAGCGCCGACCAAATCTACGCCGCCCACAAGGAGGCGAGGCTCGAGGCCCGGCAGGCCCAGAAGGAGGAGGAGGCCCACACCTCAGGGCTGCTGAAGAGCCGGAAGGCCGTGCTGCCCTCAGAGATCCGCCGCAGGGAGAAGAGCGTGGACGATCCTCACAGGGGCCGGCACGAGGACTCGGACCGGCAGAACCACCACCCGGAACAAAGGAGGATGAGTCGAGGCGAGGACGACTGGGACTGGGAGAGGCCGAGGGAGAGGGGGAGGGAGAGGAACGTGGAGAGGATCCGAGAGAGGGGGAGGGAGCGGCTCTCGGTCCACGACGGCCGAGAGGACAGAGCGCTCCGGTCCTCGCAACCCGGGCTCCATCAGGAGCCCCCGCTTCAGCATCAGGAGCCCCTGACGCTGCAGCAGAGACAACCCAGCACTCACCTCCAGCAGAATCAGTACGACCAGTTGCCCCGAAGACAAGAGCGTCCGGACCGGCACCAAGACGTCCAGAGAAGACGAGACCCCCGTCTGGACGAGGAGGAGCCGGAGCCGCCCGGGCACCACAGGTCCGACTCGGCCGTCTACCTCCAGAAGGGCTCCTCTTTGCCTCAGGCCAGGCCAAGGGGCGCGGAGTTGAGCGGCGGGCCCAAACCCAAGACCAGAACCCGCTCCATGTCCGACATAGGCGTGAGCGAGCACGCTGCCATGTACCGCTTGGAGAGGGCGGCAGCGGCCGGCAGGGAGACGTCCAGGGCCGCTCCTCCGGCGGCGATGGCCAACGGGGACGTGGGCACGCTGGACACCAGGGTGTCGGTCGCACAGCTGCGACACTCATACCTGGAGAACGCCAACCGGAAACCCGAGTTGTAGGTCCAGCGGCATGGATCTGCGTGGCGCCGCCAAATAAACATCTAACAAACCGCTGATCCCAAAAGAAAATGGTTCTGACGCATGAAGCGGGTCAAGCGGTATCGCCGTGATATCCGCCGTTAGCGTGTTTACCGTAGTGCGTGCCGTGTGGTTCTCAAAGCTTGACTGACTCCTGTTGCTGCATGTTCACTTTGGGTAATGGTTCTGCTGTGAGGTTCTGCTCGGCGTGTTCGACCCAGTTCTTCTCATTTTACTGGCGAAACCCTCGTTCATGTTTTTTTTTCCTTTCCCCTTTCTCAAACCGTCCCGATCCGCCCTCCAAAAGTGAGACGACGAGAGTAGACCTCGCAGCGGCGGAGGTCGACCCGACCGGCGGCGCCGCCGACCGGGACAGGGGGCCCCGGAGGCCTCGCCGCTACATCACCCCGGGAGACAGTCGCATGTCGGAGAGGTTCCGAACCCAGCCCATCACCTCCGCGGAGCGGCTGGAGTCCGACAGGTACGGGACGGGTCCTCAGAATCGCTGAACCAGTTTCCGGGTTTCCTGAGCGATTCACCGATGTGTTTTCACGTTTTTCTGCAGGTCACGTCTGAGCCCATCGCAGCTGCAGGACGTTGAAGGTACAACACACACACAGTTCTTTACAGTGGGAGAGATGTTTACATCCTGATGTTTACGTCCAGATGTTCACGTCCAGATGTTTACACTACGCTCTGTGTCTCCGCAGATGAGGAGAAGCTCGACGACCGAGCCAAGATGAGTGTGGCGGCCAAGAGGTCTCTCTTCAGGGTATGACTTGCAGCGTCGTCGTCTTTGCGTTTTCAGAACACACCTGTTCACCTGTTCTGCTGTTTTGTCCACCCCCCCCCCCCCTGACACCTCCCTCCAGGAGCTGGAGAGGACGTCTGAGGGCGGCGTTCCCAAACCACGCTCCCGAAACTCTGCTGTGGAGAGACGCCTGAGGAGAGTCCAGGACCGGTCGCACACGCAGCCCGTGACCAGCAGGGAGGTGGTCAGCGCCTCCAGGTACGTTTATTTACTCTTCATCCGTCTCCTCCTCTTCATCAGTCTGTCTTTTATTTTAAATTTCACCCCCCCCCACACCTTGAAGTGATCCTGCCACGTCCTCACAACCTGCGGGCGCTGACCCAACAACAAGCCCCGCGGCGGTCAACGCCCCCGGCATCAGGTACAGCTGGTCTGCCTGGGCCCAGAGGTGGCACATGTTGGGGAAAGGTCAAAGGTCGAGCCAGTCAAGGGGTGGTGACGCTAATCCTCTGCCCCCCCAGCATCCAGGCCTCCTCCCAGCCGGACCCGGCCGTGCAGGAGCAGGACGCCCGGGAACACCAGAAACCGGTTCCAGCTGCTGAAGGAGGCGGCCCGGAGCCCGCCCCGGACGAGCCGGACCTGTCCGCCCTCAGCCTGGTGGAGAAGATGGCCCTCTTCAACCGCCTCGCTCAGACCACGGGCAAGACCGGCGACGGGGCGCGGGGGGACACCCGCCAGCGCCGCGCCAACGCCCGCTTCCAAACCCAGCCCATCACGCTGGGAGAGGTGCAGCAGGTGCGTGAGAACTGGATCAGGACCCGCGAGGGTTCTGTTCTTTGCCGGCCCGAACAGGTTTTAGTTCCGGTTATAGACGGGGCCGTACACCTCCAGGTGTGCTGTTTCCCATGATGCTTTGCGGTTAGGACGCAGGGTTTGTCAGCAGGTTGACCTCACCTGGTGTCCACACAGGAAGCTGAAGCAGCCTGTCATGACGACTTAGAGGCCAATCAGGGAGAACATGTAAGCCCCTCCCCCCTTACCCCCGACCCCCCCTCCCGCCGCCTGTACGGAGCTTCTGATTGGTCAGTGTTGAACTGTGGAGTTCCTGCAGCTCGTTTTCGTCCGTTTGTTCGTCGCACAACAAGCATGAGATACATGAACGCATGCGGCTTTATTCAGGGCCCCCCCCCGACCCCTGACCCCTGACCCCTGACCCCCCCGCCCCCCCCACCTGAATAAGCAGATGCTGATGCGGGGGGATGAGTACATGGAAGTGTGCAGAGACACTCAGTGATGAGCTGTAGTTGTCTTTGTGTGTCTTTGTGTCACAGGTGGGTGTCGAGTCTGAGCTTTGATCCTCACCGATCAATAGATTAATCAATCGTTCTGATTGGATATTGGCTGAGAGCATCAGAAGTCGAAGTCTGTGCTTCTTGCTGCCATTTTGTTGAGTTGCTGTGAGCATTGTTACCCTCGTGTGCTTTGACTGCTGCTGTCCTCCCCCTCACCCCTCCTCCCTCCTCAATCCTCCCCCCCGACCCCTCCTCCCTCCTCCATCCTCCCTCCTCACTCCTCACCCCTCCCTCCTCCATCCTCCATCCCCCCTTCCTCCCTCCTCCTTCCTCCCTTCCTCACCCCTCCTCCCTCCTTACTCCTCGCTTCTTCACTCCTCACCCGTCACCTCTCCCTCCTCCATCCTCCCCCCCCGACCCCTCCTCCCTCCTCCCTTCCTCACCCCTCCTCCCTCCTTCCTCCTCGCTTCTTCACTCCTCACCCCTCCCTCCTCCATCCTCCATCCTCCCTCCCTCCCTCCCTCCATCCATCCTCCCTTCCTCCCTCCTCCATCCTCCCTTCTTCACCCCTCCTCCCTCCTCCATCCTCGCTTCTTCACTCCTCACCCCTCCCTCCCTCCCTCCATCCATCCTCCCTTCCTCCCTCCTCCATCCTCCCTTCCTCACCCCTCCTCCCTCCTCCATCCTCGCTTCTTCACTCCTCACCCCTCCCTCCTCCATCCTCCATCTCCCTCCCTCCTCATCCCCCTCTCCCCCTCCTCCCCCCTCCCTCCTCATCCCCCTCCCTCCCCCCTCCTCCCCCCTCCTCCCCCCTCCCCTAACATGACTCCTGCTGTTCCCGCAGCTGAGAAACGGAGGTGAGATCAAGCTGGAGCCGTTGTCGGCGTCTCTGGTTCGCTCCGTGGCGGGGGTCGCCTCCCAAGCATCCGTTTCCGTGGTAACGGTGACGCCTGGCGATGACGACGGCCCCCACCGGGGGAAGTCCACCGCCGTCCCTTACATCCCTGCCCAACAACAGGCTCCCGGCGCCGCCGCCGGCCGCCAGGAGAGGGCGCCGCGGTACTTCTCCATGACCCAGAGCGGGGACCCGGGCCGCCCCGAGCCCGACTCCTCCCCCCTCCACCCCGACAGCCGGGAGGGAGCGGGGGCCCCTCCCGCTCCCGCCCCCTCCTCCTCCTCCTCCGCCGGCCGCGGGCAGCAGGGGGAGGAGGCGGAGGCGAGGGGGAGACGGCGGGGAGGAGCCCCAGAGGAGAGCCGAGGCGGCAGCGTCGGGGACCGGGACGGCAGGCAGCAGCATCCCTGTGCCGAGCCCCGTCCGTGGAGGGGCGAGCCGGAGCCCCCGCCCGGGAGGAGAGCCGCAGACGGAGACCGGGACGCGGCGGGAGACGGGGGAGGGCGAGGGAGAGAGGAGAAGAGGAGAAGAGGAGCGGCATCTCAGGTAGGAGGAGAACTTCAGCAACGTAAGGAGGTGCAGAGGAGTGTGGGAACCTGGGGGGGGCTGCTCTCATTATCCTCATTGTCTTATGCAGCATGCACACACACTGTCCCAGCTGGGTGTGTGTGTGTGTGTGTGTGTGTGTGAGAGGGATGAATGTAATTAGCATATTTTTCCATGCGTCTTCCTCGTGGCTCTTTGTCTGGGGAGAGGACGCCGTCTGTCCCACGTCCTCACACCCAGCTGTGTGTGTGTGTGTGTGTGTGTGTGTGTGTGTGTGTGGGACAGCCGCAGTGTAATGGACCCTGACCCGTTCTGAGGGGGGCTCGTGCAGAACATGTCCCGTGTGTGTGTGTGGGGGGGCTTTTCTTCTCATGATGAAAGTAGGGATGCAGGTAGAGGACAGAGAGGACACAATGGACAATTCAGGCTCACGAGAGACAGTGAAGTTTGCGTGTGTGTGTGTGTGTGTGTGTGTGTGTGTGTGTGTGTGTGTAATGTTTGAACTCTTCACGGTGTGTCTGGACCAATGAGAGTTGAGCTCACGCACCACGTGATCGTGTTCTGTCCCGTCAGACTCGCCGGATCCTCCCGTCCCGCTGAGGCCCCTGGTCACCAAGGTGTCCTCCTCCAGGACCGCGTCTCACGCGTCCAGCATCCAGCTGCCCCCTCCCACCCTCCCCAAGCCCTTCGTGCAGCAGCAGCCGCCCCCCCCCACCCAGCCCAAACCCACGCCCTTCGCCCCGCCCCCCCAGCCCCCGCCCACGTATCCCAAACCCTTCGCCCAGTCCCCCCAGACCCAGCCCCGGCCCGTGCAGGGCTTCGTTCAGCCCCTGCCCAAGCCGTACCCGCACCCCCAGGCCCCGCCCAAACCTCAGGTGCCCCCGCAGACCCCCCCCAAGCCCCAGTCCCTCCCCCAGGCCCTGGTCAAGTCCCAGTCGCTGCCCCTGGACCACGGCGAGGACTTCGGCCGGCACAGCGTCCACTCCGGAGATCTGCTGTCCCCCGCCGAGTCCGGAGACCGGCTGTCCGACGACATGTCCTCCAAACAGATGTCCATCAAGGAGAGGTGGGTTCTTTAAAAAAAAACACGTCCCGGTTCAGGTCCCGGTTCAGGTCCCGGCACCAGTTCTGGTCCAGGTCCAGATGCTCAACTGCATCTTCATCACTTACTGACGCCTCCTTACGTCTGAGTGCGGCGGCTCGATCCTCTTCTCCTGACGTAAAAATACGGAACAAAAAGTAAAAACATCAAACGGAACAAGAAGAATCGGATCAGAACCGGCTCAGTCAGAGCTGGAACTCAGCACAAACTGGGTCTCTAATTTTAGCCGGAAAAAAAAGAGTAAAAACTGAAAGCCGGTGTTGAAGGTTCCCGTCAGAGCCCAAGGTGAAAACTGAGACACTGACAGAGATCACACACACACACACACACACACACACACACACACACACACACACACACACACACACACACACACACACACACACACACACACACACCTCCGGAGGTGACACAGATTCCGTTTGGACCGGACAGAATTCCAGATTCCTCCCGATGCCCTGGTTTCCGGGCCATCCACGCTCCAGCAGCGGTACCACACTTTGTGTTTTACCCCACACACACACACACACACACACACACACACACACACACACACACACACACAGAGTCATCCATCACCACACTCGCTGACCCGCTTTTTCACCCTCGAAGGATTTTTCTTTTTCCTTATGACCTTGATGGAAATAATGGGAATGTTGTTGGATCACCACTTCCCTCTGATGACAGATCGGACCGGTCCGAACCGTCACTCACACACACACACACACACACGTTTTGCATGATTGTGCGTCTGATTCGCTGATTCCCTCGTCTGTCTGGTGTCAGGGTGGCGCTGCTGAAGAAGAGCGGCGAGGAAGACTGGAGGAACCGGATCAACAAGAAACAGGAAGTGGTCCAGGTGGCGTCCGCGGAGCAGCCGGCTCAGCTGTGGGAGAAGGTGGGTGTGTGTCACACACACACACACACACACACACACACACACACACACACGTTGCCATGCCAGCCCCTGTCCTCCGCTCATTCCCCCTGAGGTCCGTGTGTTTGGGCCCGGTCCAGGTTCTGCACAGAACCACGAGCTGGCTGACAGAACCGGCAGCATCTGGTACCGGGAATAAAAGTCCGTAAGAGATCAGATCCGGTGGAAACTTCAGGCTGAGTTTTACCGACACGCAGCTGATCAATCAATCGATTGATCGATCGATCGTATTACTCCGGGCCGATCCGCTGTCAGAACCTTCGACCTCAGGGTCCAGGTTCTGTTCCCCTCACATCAGTATTCTGTGCTGCTCGAACCCTGGGCGCTAATCCTCCAGGCAACAATGGCCGCCCCCCCCATCCTCTGACCGCCTCCTGTTCTTAACCCCCCCAGGAGGAGGAGGAGGAGGAGGAGGTGGGGGAGGGGGCGGTGGTCCGGGACCCCTCCGCCACGTCCGAGCAGCTGTGGGTAAGAACCCGGGTTCTGCTCGCGGTGTGCGTGTCACGTTGTGCGTCAGTGTGTGCGACGACGAGCGTCTCTCGGCTTCTTCTGCTGGTTCTGTGTGACGGAGACGCTGGACCTTCATCACCTTCATCACCTTCATCACCTTCATATATATATATAGTCACTAACGGCTGGAGTGCAGTGATTTTCACTTCCTGTTTACCTGTGGATCTTTGACTCGAGCACAGACGCGGGACCAGATACCGGACCGGATCCACGTCCGTGGATCCGGTCCGGTTTCTGGTCCCGCGTCTTCTGCACGTTCACCTCCTTTCTTTTTCCTCCCCCCCCACCACCCCCACCCACACGTATCCACCCTCCAGGAACCCGTCTTCTCCTCCACCTACTCTCCTCCCATCTCGCTCGGCCAAAAGTGTCAGTACTTAGAGCATCGTGCTCAGGTAAGGACCCGGACCTGGTTCTGGCTCTGGTTCTGGCTCCGGCTCTGGCGGGGGTCCTGCATGCCCGGGTCTGCGGCTTCTCGCGCAACGCTTGAACGCACACCTTTTCCGCCCCGCTCGGTTTGACGCCGCCACCGCTCCATGAATAGGCGGACGAGTCGCATCGAGTCGCCGTGACGTTGTGCGAGCGTCGGCCTCGTCCCGCAGTTTGTCACGCGAACGTTCGCGCCTGACGACCCGCTCCCGTGTCCTCTGGTCTGCGCAGAAGACGGAGGAGGACGCGGAGGCCAAGATGACCATCGAGGAGAGGAAGCAGATGATCTCCACCCGTGAGGACGCCTGGAAGACGAAGGGCAAGGGGGCGGCCAACGACTCCACCCAGTACACGGTGGCCGCTCGCATGGTGAAGAAAGGTCAGCGTTGAAATCGCGTCCTCGCTGAGGAGGACGACGTTGGAAGCACGGGGGGAGTGTCCTCCTCACGCGTCTCTGTGTGTCCACAGGCCTGGCGGCGTCCTCCTCGGTTATCAGCCCCGTCCTGGCGCCTGTCGCCACCAAACTGAAGAGCAGCGCGGCCGCTGTCAGCAAACCACAAGAGGGTGAGAAAGACCAGCAGGGTTCCTCCAGACCCGCTCGGACCTGCGCGTTTTTTACTTCACGTTGTCACTGAACCGTTTCACCTCCAGAAATCGAGGCTCGGCCGGAGATGGAGTCGGACAAGAAGTTGGACAAGTTGGAGACTTTCTTGGGACGTCTGAACAGCAAAGGTACCGCCCGTCCTTTTCCATTAGTTTCCGTCGTGCGTCGCGATTCGATTCTCGGTTTAACGGCCTTGTCTCCGCAGTGGCGGGTCTGCAGGAAACCACCCTGACGGTGACCGAGAAGGCGGTGAAGGAGGTGATGAAGCTGGACGACGAAATCTTCTCCAAGTTCTACCGACGCGTTGCGGAGTTCCCGCGCGTGCCCACCAGGATCGAGATCAGCGAGGACTTCGACGCCATCTTCGGTTCCCAGGGCCCCAAGTAAGAGGACGGAAAGTCCTGCGATGACGGACACACCGTGAGAACGGCGACGAGTCCCGAGTAAGTATTTCCTGCGGTTCGCCCTCGGCAGGTTGACCTCGGCCATGGTGCAGCACAAGCGCTCGGTGCGTCCGTCCAGGAACGTGCAGTCGTCCAGAAACCCTCTGAGGATGCTGGCGGCCCGGGCGGACATCCGACACGAGTACACGGAGCAGCGGCTGAACGTGGCTCAGCTGGAGAGCCGGAGGATGAAGGCCGAGAAGCGTGAGCAGCGAGGACGAGCGTCTTACTTTAAAGTCGTGTGTCTGTATTTGTGTTAATTAAAACGACGGTTGTGCTGTGTCACCGCAGTGAATAAAAACGCGGAGTACTCCGAGGCGGCGCTGGCGGGTCTGGCCAGCACGGAAAACTTCAGCAGCGTGAACCTGCGCAGCGTCAACGCGACGGAGCAAACGTCCAACAACAGCGCCATGCCCTGCAAGAGTCTCATGCTGATGCAGATCAAAGGTGAACCGAGCCGCAGGAAGGACTCGCAGAACCTTTACCCGCGGCAGGTCGGCTGATCGCGTCTCTGCTCTCCCCAGGTCGTCGCCACGTCCAGACCCGGCTAGTGGAGCCCAGGGCGTCGTCGCTCAACAGCGGAGACTGCTTCCTGTTGGTCACGCCGGAGCGCTGCTTCATCTGGATCGGAGAGTTCTCCAACGTGATCGAGAGGGCGAAGGTGCGAAGGCGCCGCGGTCCGGTTCCGTTCGCTCTGGTGATTTCATTCCGAGGCTGGAGAACGGGTTCTCGTTCCTTCCCTGCAGGCGATGGATCTGGCCACCTTCATCCAGACGCAGAAGGACCTGGGCTGCAGAGCGAGCCAGGTGCAGACCATCGAGGAAGGGGTCAACCCGCAGGGTCCGGACAGCCAGCAGTTCTGGTCGATCCTCGGGGGACAAACGGCGTACCAGCGTGAGTCCCCCCGGTGGCGGATCTCTGTTGTGGGCGTCCTCGTTTTCGTTTTTTAACGTTGCGATCGCGCCGTAGCCGCGGGTCCGCCGGAGGAGGACGAGCAGTTCGAGAACGGCATCGTGGAGACCAACTGCATCTTCAGGCTGGTGGACGACAAGCTGGTGCCCGACGACGACGAGTGGGGGAAGGTGCCGCGCTGCTCTCTGCTGGCGTCCAAAGAGGTGAGCGTGAGTCGAACGCCGTTCGCCGTCGGTGCCGCTTCGGAAGTTGTTGCCCAGCAACGGTTGCGTGCGCTGCAGGTGCTGGTGTTCGACTTCGGCAGCGAGGTGTACGTGTGGCACGGGAAGGAGGTGACGCTGGCGCAGAGGAAAGTCGCCTTCCAGCTCGCCAAGCACCTGTGGAACGGCACGTTTGACTACACCTGCTGCGACGTCAACCCGCTGGACCCCGGCGGCTGCAACGCACTCATCCCCAGGTGGCGACACACACACACACACACACTTCCAATCCATCACACAGGATTCCCCATAATTCCCCTCTGTGACGTGGTCCTCTCCTGGTGCTTGTTTGACAGGAAGGGCCAGGGCCGTCCCGACTGGGCCATATTCGGCCGGCTGACGGAGCACAACGAGACCATCCTGTTCAAGGAGAAGTTCACGGATTGGACGGAAGCGAAGCCGTCGTCGCCGAAGGAAGGCGGCGAGCCGGCGCCCCCCGAGCAGAGGGCGCCAATCCAGGAGGCTCCGGGCCGAGAGTGCCGGCCCTACGACGCCGCCCTGATGCTGCCCGTCCTCCGCTCGTCCGTCGCCACCGTGCTGGAGGGCGTGAACGTGGGCCGCGGGCACGGCCCGGTGGAGACGGACGACCGCATGAGGACGCAGGAGATCGGCACGGCGTCCGTGGACGTGTGGCACATCCTGGAGTTCGACTACAGCCGCCTCCCGCGCCAGAGCATCGGCCAGTTCCACGAGGGCGACGCCTACGTGGTGAAGTGGAAGTACGTGGTCAGCACCTCAGGTGAGTCGCGGCGTCGGGGGCCTGAGGCGAATTAGCGAGCGTTGTCGCGTTAACGGCGCGGACTTGCGTGTCCCAGTGGGTCGCAGGCAGAACCCCGAGGCGAGGAGCACCGGACCCGGCAAGGAGAGGTGCTGCTACTTCTTCTGGCAGGGCCGGCACTCCACCGTCAGCGAGAAGGGAACGTCGGCGCTGATGACGGTGGAGCTGGACGAGGAGAGGGGGGCCCAGGTAACCAGAGCTCCTCACGTGTCACCAGAACCAGAACCAGAACCAAGTTAAGTGTGTGTGTGTGTGTGTGTGTGTGCTTCAGGTTCAGGTGCAGCAAGGAAAGGAGCCTCCTTGTTTCCTTCAGTGCTTTAATGGAGGGATGATCGTCCACGCCGGAAAGAGGGAGGAGGAGGAGGAGCACACGCAGAGTAATCTTCTTCAGCTCTTCTTCTTCTTCTTCTTCTTCTTCTTCTCCTTCTTCTTCTTCTTCTCCTTCTTCTTCTTCTTCTTCTCCTTCTTCTCCTCCTTCTTCTCCTTCTTCTCCTCCTTCTTCT
>JAFBJZ010000866.1:105000-125000 GCA_016785225.1 Psettodes erumei | reverse complement strand
CACACACACACTTTCTCCACTCTGTTTAAGTGAATGCGCCTGTGATTCCCCACCAGTCTGCACAGCGTGGACACACTGACGTGTCCGGGTTCGACTCCCGCACACAGCATACAGTGTTTCTCAGCGTTTAACCCCAGTATGGAAAGCTTGAACTGTTTAACACCAGCGCCGTCCTTTAAGACAGCAGGTCCAAACGGTCCAGCTGATCTCCGCTGTGTTCTGCTGCAGAAAGCTTTGGAGGTGACGAGGGAGGAGTACGAACGTCTGCCAGGGTGGAAGCAAGTGAATTTAAAGAAGTCCAGAGGACTGTTTTGAGGAAGTTTGTGAAACTGAAGACGGCACGTGAAGAGGATGGAGAGAGGACGGGGCTGAGATGGAGACGAGGGAACCTGTGGTGGCGGCGGTGGACAACGTGAGGACAGAAACGTCCCCCGGGGACAAACTGACGAGACTGCACTCGCCTCGCTTATAGTTTTACTTCTCAACTCTGTCGTGACACAACGTTTTGACTCCAGGGGTTCGACTGAAGGCTGAAGAGCTTTGGTTCCGGCGCGGTGTGTAGTCGGACTCACGGACTTGGAAAGAAAACACTAGGAGGTTTGGTGTCAGAGTGCCATGCTATGGTTGTGTATGTACTGTACGTATGCATGTGTGCGACTGTATATACCGTTTGTAAGTGTGTGTAATGTGTATTTGTGTAAACGTGTGTGTAGAGGCGTTTGTATCTATGTAAAAAAAAAAAAATCTGTCGTGTCAGTTGTGAGGAATTTTGTTTTTGTTTTGTTTTTTTTATTTGTGTTTTGCTGTCCGGATGCTGTCAGGCCACGTAGCTGAACTCATGTTGTGTTAAACTGCTGAAGCGACGCACACCGAGAGCGACGAGGTTTCACTGCAACAGCTTGATGAATCTGAATGTATAGTGCCTTGCTTTTTGTGTACAGTTTATATACAGAAACCCTAGTCTGCATTTTTAAGAGACTTTCTTTGTGATATAAGATTAGTGAATTAAATCACAGTAATGCTCAAATCAAACCAGGACTCTGTGTCTTCTGTCTCAGCTCATAATGATTCATTTACATTTCAATTCTATCATTACCAACAGGAGATTTATGAATATAAATACATAGTATTTATATTTATAAGTGTATTCAAATAGAAAATTATGTTAAATAATATTAAAATATAATTAAAAGAAATAATAATGAAAGAAATAAAATTATATTAAATATATTAAATAATTATATTAAATGTGCAAAGTAACAATCTTTTGATGTCGAACTGTATTAAAGCATATTTTGAAAATGATTATATTAAATTATAGTACATGTACGTGAGCGCCTCCTGTCGGCCAGGGAGCGCGGAGAGAAGCAGCTGCTGTGAACGCGCACACTTTCCCTCATGTGGAACGTTTGGCGTGGACGCGCGTCGGTCGGGAACGCGCCTCGGGGATCCCGTCAGGGTGAGTAAACACTTTAGCTTTTATGACTTTATTAAAAACAGAATCACAGGAAGGAGGAAAAAAACGCAGACTGCGTGAGACTGTTGACTGCGCCGTGTCCCGCAAATTATAAAAAAAAAAGTTTAAATAAATCAAAGTTAGGAATAAAGTTTTGTGTTGACATCCAGGGAGCAACGGGTTCACCCTCAGCACCGGGGAGGGAGCTGTGCCGGGTTCGAGTCTCGCGTCTGACGAGTTAAACACGTTGTTGTTTAACTATTTGACGTAATAGAAAATGACTTTATGAGGTCAGCGTGCAGCCATTAAATCTCTGCTTTGTTAACGTCACAGCACACCGTGCCACGCGTCACGATGGGATGGTGTGTGTCGACTAACGGTCCAACATGGCGACTTTATTCACGCACATTGAAAGAAAATGCGTGAAGCCGCTTTACACAGTCGGTGTCAGTTACACCGTTTGTTAACGCAGAGCGACACTTCCTGCCAGTGCTCCACAATAAAAGTTTTCTGCCTTTCGGGCGCCGCGAGACTTTTATTGTGAAACAGCCGGAAGTCCCCCGTTACCATGGTGATCGCCTCGGAAGTGCATGGAAGTCCGCGAACGGAGACGGAGTTTTCGCCTCGACCGTGTTTAGCTAACAGGCGTCACTGCGCATGTCCAGCCTACATCAGGACTAAACCATTCTGCTTTTCTTGAGGGGGGGGATGTCTCAGCTCGACTCGAGCAGGCGATGGATGTGACGTTGATTTGAAGGCGTGAATCTGTCCGACCTGTCATAAACACCGTGAGGGCAACAGACGAGTCGCTGTGACGTCACGTTAAACACGTTAAAGATGAAGAGTTTGATGTTTTTAGCATGAAAAGTTTCTGTTAGGAGTACATGTCAGTACTACAGTACTGATGACAGCAGTAGACTTTATTGCACAGTACTTCTCACTAAAATGTAGTGAAAGATTAAAAGGAAGTTGGCACACTCCATTAATGTATAACAAATCACGCACAGTATACACAGATCAACAGTCACAGTACCGCACAGTACTGAGAGTACACAAGCCTACAGAGGCAGCGGGTCTTATCAGGACTCAACGAGACCTGCACCTGGACCACGAAGAGCTTCAGTGCTGAACCGTGAGAAACCTCAGCTAATACACTCATTTTCTTTGAGTCTTTCTATCAGTCCAACATTGTACAGAGCAAAGGAGGGAATCTGTGGTTCTGAAGAGAAGGTCTGTGGTTCTGAAGAGAGGATCTTTGGTTCCTGAAGAGAAAGTCTGTGGTTCTGAAGAGAAGGTCTTTGGTTCCTGAAGAGAAAGTCTGTGGTTCTGAAGAGAAGGTCTTTGGTTCCTGAGCAGAGGAACTTTGGTTCTGAAGAGAGGATCTTTGGTTCCTGAGAAGAGGAACTTGGTTCAGAAGCGATGTCCTCCATGGTCAGGCTGCGGCTGCTGCCGAGCGCCAGGTGTCGGTTCGACGAGCCCGTTCAGGTGAAGGTGGCGGGGCTAAGGTCCAGGCAGGTGGTCACCCTGAGAGCCAGGTCAGCGGATGAGAAGGGGGTGCTGTTCAGCTCCTCGGCCACCTACAGGGCTGACGGCGGCGGGGAGGTCGACTTGGTCAGAGACCCCTCCCTCGGCGGGAGCTACGTCGGGGTGGAGCCCATGGGTCTGCTGTGGTCCATGAGGACGGACGCTGCGCACAGACGGTTTCAAAAACCAATTCACTGAACCCCCATGTGGTGAAGTTCTCTGTGCACGAGGGGGAGGGTGAGGGCGAGGGCAAGGTGCTGGCAGAGGCCACCAATGAGAGGTTTCTGATCGGAGAAGGGGTCAGCCGACTTCCTGTCAAAGAGGGGAACATTCGTGGAGTCCTGTTTACTCCCCCAGGTTGGTCCACATCTGCCTTACTTTAATATTGATCATTTCTAATCAATAAATCACCTGTTGAGACTAAACCAATCCAACTTTAGTCATTTGTGTTCCCATCGTTCCAATGGTGCAGGCCAGGGTCCGTTCCCCGCCATGCTGGATCTGTACACGTTCGGCGGAGGCTTGTCTGAGAAGCGGGCCTCTCTGCTCGCCAGCTGCGGATTCATGGTTCTGACGGTGGCGCTGTACGGCCACGACGACATGCCGAAGAACATCAGAGAGGTTCACCTGGAGTACTTTGAAGAAGCGATCAATTTTCTAAGAAAACAAGACAAGGTGGGTCCGTGGGGATTTGTCGGGACCTTGCCGAGGGTCCAAGCCCTGCAGGATTCTCATTTCCTTTCTGTGCATTTGCATGTTTTTTCCACAGGTGGGCAGTAAAGGGGTGGGGGTGATATCCCTGTCAAAGAGCGGGGATATTGCCTTGTCAATCGCCTCCTACCTGCCAGGTGTGGAGGCCACAGTGTGGATCAACGGCTGCAGCGCAAACACCCTGTTACCACTCTACTACAGGAAGAGCCAGATCCTGCCTGCGCTGATGTGCGATGTCAGCAAGATGATTGTCACCGACTCGGGGGCGGCCATAGGCAAGTACACCATGCACGACCACCTGGCAGAGGAGAACCGGGCCGCCCTGGTCCCCATCGAACGAGCTCCGGGACACTTCCTGTTTGTAGCTGCAGAGGACGACCTGAACTGGGACAGCAAGGCTTACATGGACCAGATGACGGAGACGCTGAAGCGCCACGGGAAGGACAACTTCGAGAGCATCAGTTACCCCAGGGCGGGTCACTACCTGGAGCCGCCTTACGGGCCCTACTGCCGATCCAGCCTTCACAGGCTCGTGGGTAAGCCGGTCATGTGGGGGGGCGAGGCCAGGTCCAACGCAGCCGCCGAAGTTCACCTGTGGAAGAAGATCCAGGAGTTCTTCAGAACCCACCTGAGCTGCGACACTACCAAGACTAAAGCCAAGTTATAGACTCAAAAAGTTTACTCAACATGCGGCCGGTGGCTCACTTCCTGTTTGTGCCAATACTTGTTGACGTACTAAAGTGACCTCCTAACATTTTAGTTCATACATGTACTGTATTCTGTATAATCATGTGGATGGATTGGTTTTAAATGAAAACATGATGGCGAGTTTTCTTTGTAAGATGTGGAAATGAACTTTCTGAATCTCTGTTCTATTACACGATGTCATTTACACCGTTTGTCAATGCGGAGCTACACTTCCTGCCATTGCTCCACAATAAAAGTTTTCCACCTTTCGGGCGCCGTGAAACTTTTATTGTGAAACAGCCGAAAGTCCCTGTTACCATGGTGATCGACTTATGCCTCAGGAGTGCATAGACGTCCCCGAACAGAGACCTTTTCACCTCGACTGTGTTTAGCTAACAGGCGTCACTGCGCATGCCCGGTTTACATCAGGACTAAACCATTCTGCTTTTCTTGAGGGGGGGATTTCTCAGCTCGACTCGAGCAGGCGTTGGATGTGACACAGTTTTGAAGGCGTGAATCTGTCCGACCTGTCGTGAACACCGTGAGGGCAACAGACGAGTCGGCGTGACGTCACGTTAAACGCGTTAAGGATGAAGAGTTTGACGTTCACCGTGCAGCGTCTTCCACCGTGGCCTCGTCCAAAAACAGCGGTTAACTCCTGCGCTATAATAACAGCCCCGTGTCCCCAACGGTGAGTAACTACTTTATAAAACATGATGGCTGGAGTGAGGGGTGTACTTAATCATATTCAGTATAAAACTTCAGCATGTAAAGTTTCTGGTAAGAGTACATGTCAGTACTACAGCACTGATGAGAGCAGTAGATTATAGTACTTCTCACTAAAATGTAGTGAAGTAGTATAAGTAGGTATAAAGTAGCAGAAGTACTACTTATGTATTGCCTTATATAGTACTTCCTCATCAATAGGTGAAAGGGGCTTCACTAAACAGTGAGTGTGGGTCAACTGTCATACTGGCTGTTTATTAAACGGGGGGGGGCACATACTGCATCCTCCCCTCAAGAGATTAAAAGGAAGTTGGCACACTCCATTAATGTATAACAAATCACACACAGTATACACAGATCAACAGTCACAGTACTGCACAGTACTGAGAGTACATAAACCTACAGAGGCAGCGGGTCTTATCAGGACTCAATGAGACCTGCACCTGGACCACGAAGAGCTTCAAGTGCTGAACTGTGAGAAACCTCAGCTAATACACTCATTTTCTTTGAGTCTTTCTATCAGTCCAACATTGTACAGAGCAAAGGAGGGAATCTGTGGTTCTGAAGAGAAGGTCTTTGGTTCCTGAGCAGAGGAACTTGGTTCAGAAGCAATGTCCTCCATGGTCAGGCTGCGGCTGCTGCCGAGCGCCAGGTGTCGGTTCGACGAGCCCGTTCAGGTGAAGGTGGCGGGGCTAAGGTCCAGGCAGGTGGTCACCCTGAGAGCCAGGTCAGCGGATGAGAAAGGGGTGCTGTTCAGCTCCTCGGCCACCTACAGGGCCGACGGCGGCGGGGAGGTCGACTTGGTCAGAGACCCCTCCCTCGGCGGGAGCTACGTCGGGGTGGAGCCCATGGGTCTGCTGTGGTCCATGAGGACGGACGCTGCGCACAGACGGTTTCAAAAAACAAATTCACTGAACCCCCATGTGGTGAAGTTCTCTGTGCACGAGGGCGAGGGCGAGGGCAAGGTGCTGGCAGAGGCCACCAATGAGAGGTTTCTGATCGGAGAAGGGGTCAGCCGACTTCCTGTCAAAGAGGGGAACATTCGTGGAGTCCTGTTTACTCCCCCAGGTTGGTCCACATCTGCCATACTATAATATTGATCATTTCTAATCAATAAATCACCTGTTGAGACTAAACCAATCCGACTTTAGTCATTTGTGTTCCCATCGTTCCAATGGTGCAGGCCAGGGTCCGTTCCCCGCCGTGCTGGATCTGTACACTTTGGGAAGAGGCTATTCTGAGAAGCGGGCCTCTCTGCTCGCCAGCTGCGGATTCATGGTTCTGACGGTGGCGCTGTACGGCAACCTGCCGAAGACCATCAGAGAGGTTCACCTGGAGTACTATGAAGACGCAATCAATTTTCTAAGAAAACAAGACAAGGTGGGTCCCTTGGGGATTTGTCGGGACCTTGCCGAGGGTCCAAGCCCTGCAGGATTCTCATTTCCTTTCTGTGCATTTGCATGTTTTTTCCACAGGTGGGCAGTAAAGGGGTGGGGGTGATATCCCTGTCAAAGAGCGGAGATATTGCCTTGTCAATCGCCTCCTACCTGCCAGGTGTGGAGGCCACAGTGTGGATCAACGGCTGCAGCGCAAACACCATGTTACCACTCTACTACAAGAAGAGCCAGATCCTGCCTGTGTTGATGTGCGACTTCAGCAAGATGATTGTCACCGGGTCAGGGGCGGCTGTAGTCAAGTACACCATGCATGACCACCTGGCAGAGGAGAACCGGGCCGCCCTGGTCCCCATCGAACGAGCTCCGGGACACTTCCTGTTTGTAGCTGCAGAGGCCGACCTGAACTGGGACAGCAAGGCTTACATGGACCAGATGACGGAGACGCTGAAGCGCCACGGGAAGGACAACTTCGAGAGCATCAGTTACCCCGGGGCGGGTCACTACCTGGAGCCGCCTTATGGGCCCTACTGCCGATCCAGCTTTCACGGGCTCGTGGGTAAGCCGGTCATGTGGGGGGGCGAGCCCAGGTCCCACGCAGCCGCCGAAGTTCACCTGTGGAAGAAGATCCAGGAGTTCTTCAGAACCCACCTGAGCTGCGATGCTACCAAGACTAACGCCAAGTTGTAGACTCAAAAAGTTTCCTCAACGTGCGGCCGGTGACTCACTTCCTGTTTGTGCCAATACTTGTTGACGTAATAAAGTGACCTTGTGCTGTTTTAGTTCATACATGTACTGTATTCTGTACAATCATGTGGATGTCATGTCTTTGTAAAGTGTGGAAATGGACTTTCTGAGTCTCTGTTCTGTTTTGGAGATGTGAGATCGAGAGAAACCAATTAAACGTTGGCTGATACTGGATCTTCTGCACTTGTTGTCAAGCCTCGGGTTTCTCCTTCAGATTCACAATGGAACTGTAGCAGGAAATAAAAAATTCTGACCTGTCTGGAGAAACCAGCGATAACAGGTTCAGGTCAGGCCATCAAGATAACAGAGTCGGCTGCGTTTATGAGGCTCCCACCTGTTCTGTGTGTGCGAATCAGCAGAGAACCCAAACCACACCCTGTTCACCTTCCTGCGACTCGGCCCAGGTGCACAAATCAAACGCCTTCCTGCGTCATGTTGGCGAGGAACGTGATCCCAGCTCCTCCTGAAGGAGTTTTATGGCATAAGTGAAAGTATCCGAAAGTCATTTGGTCTGGCTGAAAGTCGAACGAACCGTTCGACAGGTTGATTCTGCGCTACAGTAAATATTCAGCATTAAATGAATGTTTTATTTCTTTTTCTGTGTTTAAACGGGTAAAATAAAATGAGCGGGCTGCCGTGTCGCCCTCCGTGTGTTATTAGACTCCACACAAGTGCTGCACGCTGTAATTAGCCCAGCGGGCTGATGGGAGCCAGGATCTCCGTTTCCCACCTGGTATTTATCTGCGAGACCCAGAGCTGGAGCCTGCGGTTCTGACCCGAGCCGCGTGAAGAACCCACAGAGCTTCACGTCTACAGCGCCGACTCGTCTGCACTTCAAACTGAAGAGTCTCCTCCACTTTGCACAATAATACATCACACGTCAACTTCTCTCTTCTTCAGCTTCTCAAGCTGCTGAAAAAAATCTTTGGTTCCTCCAGCGTCTGATCCCCGACCGAGGCGCCGCCCCCCCCCAAGGGAACCAATTATTTTAGTCCAAATGGGTGTCACGGGATTTCTGGGCTTCAAATGTGTTGATAAAAAGCACGATGATGGGTCAGTTGATAAAAACATGCAGTCGGGGGGGTGAAAGCTTCATTCGGTTTCATGAACTGATCTTGTTGTTTGAAGGTTCTGGAAAAGGCGGGTTTGGACATTTAAACCGTCCCAGTGAGACCTGCATGATTCACTGAGGCAGTCTGATGTCAGCGAAGTGAAGTGTGTACTTGTAGTATTGACTCATGCCTGCTAATGATGTGTATTCACGTGGGTTTTTTGTGTATTCATGCAGAAACACGTCTGTGGGATTACTGCATGTGGTTTCTCCCGACGATGCAGTTCCTTACACGGCCTCACGGTGGTGCTGCAGCTCAACGTTCACTCAACACCGGCCCAGTTGCAATTACACCTACACTTTTGCCCGAGACACACACACCCCCCTCAGGTAACCAAACCAATAAAACACCCCCTCACATCACCTCACACGGCAGCAAACAGCAGGTGGCTTTATAACCTTACTGGACGCCATGAGGACCAATCACTGAGCAGGAACCGCTCAGGCAATCACTCGACTCGGCCAATCACAGCAGCACACCTGCAGCTCGTCAGGGCCAGCTTCTCTGGTCCGTCCACCTGCCAGGTGTGGCACGTCGAGCTGCTGATGACACCGTGTGATCGCTGCACAGGTATGTGTGTGTGTGTGTGTGTGTGTGTGTTTGTGTGTGTGTGTGCTTGACCCAGAGTCTTCATATTTGACATGTGAGAGGTAAGAGTCCAACAGAAGATGTGAAGTGACATCATGGCATCGTTCAGCCTCTAAGAACAGAAATATATATGTGTATATATATGTGTATATATATATATATATATATATATATATATACACATATATATATACACTCTGAGCCACAGAGTTCCTTCGTCCGCCCCCTAGTGGCTGTTACACGTCACTGCAGTGTGTACAGGTGAACAAAGACATAAAAAACATGTCGAAAACATGTCATAGCTTCATTTAAAAAGCGAGTTGGTCACAGTTTGTGTTACACACGGTGAGTAATTACACGTGTTCTGACGACACAGATCGACTCATTTTCACGACATTTTTTGAAAATGAGAAAAATGTGCAAGATTTCATGGGTTTTGTAAAAAAAAAAAAAAAAAGCTTTAAGCTTTGCTCATTAGCCGGCTTTTCATTTTTCACTCACATGAAACCAGTTGGCTGAACGTGTCTGACATTTGCAGTGTTTTGTCAAAGAGCTAATTAGCTGAATGAAACGGTGAATTATTGATGGCTGGATATTGTGTGTGTGGACGTGACACATGTGAGCAGCTGAGATAATAAGCCTGAGGTGTTCATGCCGCCACGTTCAGAGGAATCAATGCCTTCTAACATCTTTTCTAATGATCACGTTGTGTTTATCAGACCTGCATGTTGTGTTACTGCAACACAATTTAATAAGGTCATTAAAGTTTCATCTAAGGGTGTTGCTTTAATTTAAGAGCTGCAGAGTTCCGGGGGGCGGGGGGGGGGAGGGGGTCACATACATTTTCAAAATGACATAACATAACACAAAGTAACACAACATAATGCAACATTACGTAACAGGACACAACATATAACGTGATACGACATGACATGTAACGTGACATAACATCACAAAACACCACTAACATATGTGATGCATAACAACGCAACACATAAACACAGCATACAATTAAACACGTAATAAAAAATGTAACATTACATAAAATAACATAACATAACATAACATAAAATAACGCAACGTAACATAACATAACATAACGTAACATAACATAACATAACGCAACATAACATAACATAAAATAACGCAACGTAACATAACATAACATAACGTAACGTAACATAACATAACATAACATAACATAACATAACATAACATAACGCAACGTAACATAACATAACATAACGTAACATAACATAACATAACGCAACGTAACATAACATAACATAACGTAACATAACATAACATAACATAACGCAACGTAACATAACATAACATAACGTAACATAACATAACATAACGCAACGTAACATAACATAACATAACATAACGTAACGTAACATAACATAACGTAAGATAACATAACATGACATATAACAACATAACATAAAGGAACAAAACATAACATTATGTAACATAAGATAAGATAAAATAACATAACAGAACATAACAGAACATAACGTAACAGAAAATGGTATGACAGATAACATAGCATTACATAAATCATAACATGGCATAACTTAACATCACATAGCACATAACCTATACATAAACATATAATATGTAACATGACATACCACGTAACATGTTAACATGCCAAATGTGTATGAGCACACACAAATGAAGTACATGTACACAAACAAAATGTCATCACACACACAGTCACGCCCTCGCCCGACTGTAGCGTCAGCAGGAAGGCCTGTAAACACAACACTGTTTTCTTAATCAGCTGTGTGTGTTTGTGTGCATTTGTATGGAGACTGTGAAGCCTGGAAATAATTAAGATAAAGGCTGGAGGGGATGGTGTGTGTGTGTGTGTGTGTGTGTGTGTGTGTGTGTGTGTGTGTGTGTGTGTGTGTGTGTGTGTGTGTGGGGGGGGGTGAGACATGCATCTCTGGCTATATTTAGCTGAGTGATTCAGAGGCAGGTCAGTTCCTCTGTGTTTCTAACAACGGTCCAGAGGTTTGTTCAAACGTTGCCCACAAAACGAAATGTGGAGAACAGATCCAACGTCTCACCTCCTGGATTTGCTGATGTGGGACTTTCATAGCTCAGCGCTCGCACGTTGCTTTTATATTGTGTTGTATTTATGTCAACAACAGAGCTCGGTTTTAACGAGACACACAGTGCGCTGACCTGCAAGCATCCACATACCCTGCAACACTCGTGCAACCCGAGGCGTCGTAACGAGCTCGTCGTAAAGACCCTCGACACCCCCCCCCCCAGCATTAAAACACCTGAGAAGCAGGTAGAGGGAGCAGGAGGCGTGGGGAGTACAGGTACAGAGGGAGAGGAAGTCTTCAGGCCCAAATCCATCTGCAGTAAACATTTAGTCTGAAGGTTTACGAGCGTTTTCCAGACCAAAGTTTCCGTTTCATCCACTAAATCAATACGCATAAAGTTCATGTAAACTTTCATCACAGTGTTGTTACTGTCCTGTGTAGAGAAGACGTCCAACCACCGGTCAATGAAGACACGATGCTCGGTCGAGGGCAGCAGTCACATCTGAGCGGTTGCAAGGTTGCATGATAAAAAAGTAAAAGGAAGTTTTTTCAGTTGTTTTCTTCTTGTTGTTAGACTTCGACCTCTTTGAGACTCGGAGCGTCAACACAGAGGTGAAGAAAAATAATCAGTCGTTTATTTGGACCGGTTGCAACCGGACCTATTGATGAGCGGTTGCAAGTGAACGCTGCATCAAAAAGGCTGAGAACAAAGACTGGTCATTAATTAAAAGCACTTAAATACAGTTTTATTTAAATTGTGATGTGAAAATGAGGCTTTAATCTGCAGCAGCAGGGAGTTCCTCTCTCCTGCACCGTGTTGTGTTATAACACAACAACATGTGACTTTATCCTGTCTCCGTGTGCGACGGCGAGCGGGACATTTCTGATTCCCCAGCGAAAACACAGGTCTGCGGCCGCACGCTCACCTGGGAGCTGCAGGAAAACCGGGAACGCTTCACATCCGGAGACGGCCGGCAGCCTGGGGAACAGAGCGCAGGAAACATGAAACCCGAGCACTTCCTGTCCGAGTGTGTGTCAGTGTGTGTCTGTGTGTGAATACACAGATAGAAAGCAGGGTGACGCATGCTCAACCCTCACCTGGATTTCAGAGGGTTGCAAAACAAACGCAGTTGCATGTAAATGAGTGTAAGTCGACTGTTCAGGGAGCTGAATATTTCCCTCAGGGGCTGGTGGAGACCAAACTCAGAGCTAAAAGAGGGCGAGCACGAAACCAGGTGTGTGTTTCTTTAGATACAGCGGGCTCCAAAAGTCTGAGACTACTTCAGCTGTGAAGTATTTGACTCCGGAGGATGTGAGTCGTGTTGCAGAGGCGTCGTTACTTTGAACGCAACATCTGCCAAAAGCTCTCGAGGTGATTTTATTGGCAGCGGCGGAGATTCTTCTCACCGGGGCGTTTGTTTCATGGCGAGTTCCCCAATGAAATGAAAAGAAATGAAACGTATCCAGTCATTTTTTCCATCGGCCGCCGGTTACCTCAGCCCGTCTCTGAGTCATCGCGCGTGTTTTCAGAAAGCGGTTCGTGCGCCTGTAAAAAAAAACAAAAAAAACTCTGCGTGAACCGACGGAGTTTTCTTCACCTGAAGGCGGCGGCGTTGTGTCCGCCTCGTCGCTGCAGGTAGGACAGACCTCGAAGGAAAGAAAAACACAGACATGTGGCTTTAATGTGGACCAGGCCCTGGATCTGGGGGGACCTCCGTGCAGCCTGGAGACCATGAAAACACACCTCAGGATGGAAAGCAGCGTGGCGCACGCACACATTCCTGCAGCCAGATATCTGAAGTATGCGCCGCGGTTCGGCGTTTACCTGAAGCTGCGGAGACCGTGTGGGTTCACTAATGGCTTCCACATGGCCTGAGTCAGACCGGCGGTTCGCTCGGTCGCGTTTGATGCGACGCGGCGGGAAACTGCTCCCCGGAAAACGCCGCCACGCGACCGAGCGAACCGGTGCGTCAGTCGTTCAGCGTCTCGGCTCCTCCCTCCTCTCGAGACGCTTTTCTCCGTCGGATCAGAGCGGCGGCGTTACGTGAACGTCGAGCGGCGGTTCGACGAGCAGTTTAGGTGAAACCGCCCGCTCTCCGTCTTCGGATGCCATCGGCGTAAGGTCACTGCGATCGTATAAGACTAACAACCCGCGTTTAGCTTTTTACGGCGCGCTCGGCCTCACGTCTTCTGTCGCTCCTTCTTTCTCTGTAGAAAAAAGAAAAAAAACAGCTGTGACTCACTGCGAGTGTTTACACCTCGTCCAAACTGGACCGTGAAGCGGCGGCGTGCGCTGTCACGTTTTTATCGACTCAAACAAATCGTCCTCCTCCTCGTCTCCACCTCCGGCCCGGTCGTGCGGTGTCGGACCTCGGCGGCGCCGGGAGGAGAAACTTCCCAGCGTTGAGAAAATGCAGCGTTTGGTGAAATCACCTCCGGTCTGAGTTTAAACAGTCTGGGAACATCAGGTGAACACGGAAACTCACATGTGGTTAAGTCATCCTGTGACCTCACGTAGGTGTAAGGTTTCCACACACACACACACACACACACACGCAGGGTGAAGGTTCCTCTCGGTCCAGCTGGAGACCATTAGCGTTGCTCCGGCCCACAGGAAGTCGGCCATCATTCCAGGCTGACAGGTACATGGAAGGATCTGCGGCTCCGCTTCTTTACGGCGCCCTGGCGTTGGTTCCGATCACCTGACCCGGATCTTTAGTTTCATTTTATCTCGGCCCAGTATTCGTCCTTCGTGAAACATCATCGTCGTCGCTCCACCGTGACGTCACGGAGCAGCGTGATGTCATGATGACGCACCACACACACACACACACACACACACACACACACACCGTCGTCTGGGCCGACCAGGAGCCAGGTTCAGTCCCGGGCCGAGCTGACAGAACCGTCCCGCCTTTGATTTGATCTCCTCTTCTTCTTTCTGCTGCCTCCATCCATTATTTAACCCTTGATGCACTTCCCGTGTTCTCGCTGTGCGCTCAAGGTGTGTGTGTCTGTGTGTGTGTGTGTGTGTGTGTGTGTGTGTGTGTGTGTGTGTGTGTGTGGGAGGGGGAGGGTCCAGGACACGTTCATGGAGGGTTTGGAGTTTCAGGGCCTCGTGGTGTCGGGCGTTAAACCGAACCCCGGGGCCGAGGAACCGGACCCGGTCGGACGTTTGTGTTTCTCTGATTCTGAAAACACAACGTCCACATGAAACGCACAAATCTCCTCCTTCCTCTGGTCGAGCGAGGGAGGAGGAGGAGGAGGAGGAGGAGGAGGAGGAGATTTGAGGCTCCTGCAGGATCGATTACTCCACACAGAGAAACCTAAACAAAACCTGCCCCACACACACACACACACACACACACACACACACACACACACAGTGCAGCAGTAACACACACTCAGCAGATTAAAGTGCAGTTCTATAGTTGAGAAGGTGTGTGTGTGTGTGTGTGTGTGTGTGTGGGTGGGGGGTATTAAAGTTTTATCACACACACATTCATGTTCCCCTCAGGATGAACCACAGTGAGTTTGGTGGGAATGAACTTCTCTCTCTTTGCCTCTTGTCTCCTCCTTTCCTTTCCTCTCCTTTTCCCTCCTCCTCTCCTCTCCTCCTCCTCCTCCTCTCCTCTCCTCTCCTCCCCTCCTCCTCTCCTCCTCTCCTCTCCTCCTCTCCTCTCTCCTCTCCTCTCCTCCTCTCCTCTCCTCCTCCTCTCCTCTCCTCCTCTCCTCCTCCCTCCTCCCTCCTCCTCTCCTCTCCTCCTCCCTCTCTCCTCTCCCTCCTCCTCCTCCTCCCTCTCTCCTCTCCTCTCCTCCTCTCCTCCTCCTCTCCTCTCTCCTCCTCCTCTCTCCTCTCCTCCTCCTCCTCCTCTCCTCTCCCTCCCTCCTCCCTCTCCTCCTCTCCTCCTCTCCTCCTCTCCCTCTCCTCCTCCTCTCTCCTCTCCTCCTCCTCTCTCCTCCTCTCTCTCCTCCTCCTCTCTCCTCTCCTCTCCTCTCCTCCTCCTCCCCTCCCTCCTCCTCCTCCTCTCCTCTCCTCCTCCTCCTCCTCTCCTCTCCTCCCTCTCCTCTCCTCTCCTCCCTCTCCTCCTCCTCCTCTCCTCTCTCCCTCTCCTCCTCCTCTCTCTCCTCCTCCTCCTCCTCCTCCTCTCCTCTCCTCCTCCCTCCTCCTCCTCTCCCTCTCCTCCTCCCTCTCTCCTCCCTCTCTCCTCTCTCCTCTCCTCTCCTCCCTCCTCTCCTCCCCTCCTCTCCTCTCCTCCTCTCTCCCTCTCCTCTCCTCCTCTCCTCTCCTCTCTCCTCTCCTCCTCCTCCTCCTCCTCTCTCCTCTCTCTCTCCTCTCTCTCTCCTCCTCCTCCTCTCCTCCCTCTCCTCCTCCTCCTCCTCCCTCCTCCCTCTCCTCTCTCCTCCTCTCCTCCCTCCCTCTCCTCCTCTCCTCCCCTCCCTCCTCCCTCCTCCTCCTCCTCTCCTCCTCCTCCCCTCCCTCCTCCTCTCCCCTCCTCCTCTCCTCCTCTCCTCTCTCTCCTCCTCTCCTCCTCTCCTCCTCTCCTCTCCTCTCTCTCCTCCTCCTCTCCTCCTCTCCTCTCCTCCTCTCTCTCCTCCCTCCTCCTCCCTCCTCCCCTCCTCCTCTCCTCCTCTCCTCTCCTCCTCTCCTCGACGTGTCTGACTTTCATCTGGAATAAAGTCGAATGAGTCACAGCGACGGCTGTGCGGTGACTTACCGTCTCCTCAGACACGCCGTCCCATCATGCACCGGGGCTGAGGCGGGGGTGACTTCATCGTTGACGGGACGTGGGGCCGCGCTGAGGAGTCACGCCTTGTGTTGCATGCTGGGAAAACAGAGGTCAAAAATCAGAGTTGCAGTGAGACATGAAGAGATGCTGTTGCTGGTGTTTACGTTTGTTTGTTTGTTTGTTTGTTTGTTTGTTTGTACGATGAGTCTCCCCCAGCGTGAAGGTCAAAATGGCAGCTGTGATGAGGAGGTCGCCGCGGCCTGTGACAGGAGGCGCTCGTTTCCATATGGAGCGAGGAGTCATGTGACCTCCATGTGTCCAGAGCTGCAGCCTCCAGGTTTGAGCTGGAGCAGCAGACACACACACACACACAGATGAAGTGATGCAAACGGACACGAGTCGCTCCGTGTGTGTGTGTGTGTGTGTGTGTGTGTGTGTGTGTGTGTGTGTGTGTGTGACTCATCGCACCGGGACACGGCGGCCCGAGCGGACAGGCCCGGGCTATCGCTGCACAGATCACCTGAACCGGACCCGGGCGTATTGATCGGCCCGATGTGTCGAGGCTGATAATCACTGCACAGGAAATGAACGCTGTGTGTGTGTGTGTGTGTGTGTGTGTGTGTGTGTGTGTGTGATATTTCACCCTTCAGACTGAGGCGTTTCCGCCGTGTTGAGACTTTTAAAGCTGCGTCCTTCCGCTCGTGGCCACCAGGGGGCAGAACGCGAGCTGTGACATCATCGCGTCTCACCGAGGTGAGTCACGTGACTCGTGTCCTTTAAATGACATGTCATAAATGAGGCAACCTCATCAGCTCCTGTGGTGTTGCAGAGTAACACACACACACACACACACACACACACACACACACCTGTGAGAGTGGTCGCCCCCCCACCCCCCACCCAGACTTTGTCCTGTCAAACACACAGCTCTTATCTCAGGTATACAGGACGCGTCGATCAAACTGTCTCAGTCCGTGAGCGATCAATACAACACGTGATTGGAAACCCAATAATCAGCTGTTTCACGTCGTCTGTTGTGGCAACAGCGTCGCACAATAATCCAAACCACCTGTTTGTGGAAACCTTTAATGAACCTCGCTGCAGAATAAACACGTCCCGGCAGAGGCTCGCCGCCGCCGGGGACAAGCGAATGATGTCGTCACGGCGCCGTGACGAGTGACGGCGCCGTGACGACGTCATTCGCCTCGTGACCCCGAGCGGGAGGCGAAGGGATTCGCTCGGAGGAAACGGGCTTTGTCCTCGCACTTCCTGCTCACCTGCGCACCACCTGACACACAACACGGGGAGGGGGGGGGCTCACACAGGTGACACGCTGTTGACTGACATCACAGGCTGGGAGGTACGTTAGCGTTAGCGCGCTGCTTCTGTCTGTGGTAGCATGTAGCATTAGCTTCCGTTAGCATGCATAAAGTTATAAAAAAAACTTCACATTCGACCTGAAACTGAAGTGTGTGTGTGTGTGTGTGTGTGTGTGTGTGTGTGTGTGTGTGTGTGTGTGTGTGTGTGTGTGTGTGTGTGTGTGTGTGTGTGTGTGTGTGTGTGTGGGGTCAGCTCCTCACCCCTCCCTCACTCATGACAAAGGGAACTGAAAGGCCCGAGGCCGAAGAACGACGCAGAAAGATTTCCAGCAGAAACAAATGAATTCAATGAAGACAGAGAGAGAAAGGGAAGATCCCAGACCCCCACACACACACACAACACCCACCCACCCCCACCCCCACCTCCACCCATATTCATGTCAATACCAGCGAATAATGGCATCCATTTCCTCTCTGACGTCCGGACAGCAGGACAGCGGTCACCTGGAGAGATGTTGTCATGTAGCGGAGCACGACCCCCCCCAGGTAGGAGAGACTCTAAAGCTCCTCATATCCTGCTGGTGGGAGATTCAATTAAAGATGGAGGGGGGGGGCTGAGCACCCCACACGATTGGCTGCCGCTTAATTGGTCCATTAAGTCTCCACAGCAAACCCAGTAAGTCATCAGCACGCGACTCTCAATCACATGATCAATAACACGATCACAGGTGATTGGTGATCAATTACCGTTAACGTGTCACACCTGGGCTGTGATTGGTCGGATCCACGACACATTTTAAAGGCCCGTGGTGTTTCTCAGGTACAAACTCTCCTGAACTTTTTTTAAATCCCAGTGAATCATGTGGTCGGGCAGCGGCTCCAACAATGAAGCACCTTTGAACTGTGCATATAATCTCACACTCTCTGCCCCCCCCCGTTAATCCTCTGCGGCCTCGTTTAATCTGAACAAACAAAGGTCGCAGCATTCTGGTTCTTTTCCTTTAAAGGTGTGTGAGCACCCCCCCCCCCATGCAGCCACCTGCTCACCTGTTTGCCCCGCCCACCTGCACACACCTGTTCTCCTGCTCTGTATTTATACTTGCCCTCTGTCCTCACTCACCTGCCACATTGTTTGCTAATGTGTCTGTGGTCTTCCCTCTGTGAGGCCAGTCTGACTCTCCTGCAGGTAGCCCCCGTTAGCCCCCGTTAGCCTCCGGGCCCGTTAGCCACTGGACCTGTTAGCTTCTGGGCCAGGTAGCCACTGGGCCTGTTAGCCACTCGACCTGTTAGCCCAGTCAGCCACTGGGCTTGTTAGCCTCCGGGCCCATTAGCCACTCGACCTGTTAGCTTCCGGGCCTGTTAGCCACTGGGCTTGTTAGCTTCCGGGCCTGTTAGCCACTGGGCCTGTTAGCCACCTGCACACATCTCCACACAGCTCCCTTCCTTCTCCAGTCTGTACTTTGAGTAGGGAAGTACAACTTGTAGTGAAGTATTTTCTTTCACAGCTGAACTGAGGTCCAAGATCTGAATACTTCACTCACTGCCTCTCACTTTCAGTAAATAATATTTTGTATAAGTATTTTTTTTACTTGAAGGATTTGAGTACTCTCTCCATTAGAATGAAGTAACAACATTCACTGGTACAAGTACAGTTTGAGGTACTTCTACTGTGCTTGAATGTTTCTGATTTGTGCAACTTTATACTTGTACTTCACTACATTTGCTTGATGTTTTTCTCTGGAGGATTGTGGTATTTATTCTTGTAACGTAGTATTTTTTTTTTCACTTTAACCTGAGTGAGAGGATGTGAGCACTTCCTCCTCCACCAGCTCTTATCACAGACACGTTTCCGTGTTCGGCTGCGTCACGTGTCTTCGTTTCCACCTGCAGATAAAACCGATCTTTTTTTTTTTTTTTTTTAAGTTTCTAACCCGTCAGGAGGTTCAGGGACCGCGCGAGTCCCGGTCTGACCCGGGTTAAACTGCACGAGCGCCACACCCGCGAGCGGCCGGTAGGAGGGGCCGTGCGCTGAGGTGTTCGAGAAGGTGATGCCGTAAAAGCGGGCCTGTGTGTCGCAAACCAGGTGTTCCGCGCGTGTGGGGGAAGGTGATGTCGTAAAGCAGGACAGGGGAAGGGAGGGGTGAGAAGGGGTGAGGAGGAGGAGGAGGAGGAGGAGGAGGAGAGACGGGAGGGGTGGGGGGGGGGGGGGGGTGACTCGCGAGCGGCTGCGCTTCAGACCCAGCGAGAGGATCATGGCGGATGGCCCCAGGTGTAAGCGCAGAAAACAGGCGAACCCGAGGAGGAGCAGCGGTAAGTCCAAAGTCCTCCGCGCCCCGGCCGCCGAGCCACCCTGGGGCGGGCCGCCGGCGGGGCCGCCCCGGGCTCGGCCAACTCCGCCCGGACACTTCGCGGGAGTGAGTTGGAGCACGTTTCGGGGACTTTCGGGGAGTGTTCGGTGTGTTCCGAGCCCAGGGTGGCGGTGTACCGTTATACCTGGCTGGCGTCTCCCTCCGCCTAGCGGCGCGCACGGGGCCCGGGCGGACCGTTATCCGCCGCTCAGAATAACCGGGGGAGCGCTTGTTTTTGTTTTTGTTTTTTTTAGTTTTCGACACTTTCCTCGTTTCTCTACTTTTTCCTCCACTTTCCCACCCGCGGTAACTCTTGGCGGCAGGTTGCGGGGCTTTCACGTAACAACGTGGCCCGTTGAGAGCAGTTTTAAAAAAAAAAAAAAAAAAAGTGTTTTCTTTTACGGTAGTTCGGGATTAGTTCGGCGCTAACTCGCCGCTCGCTCGGTCCCGAACGGTTCCTCTTCACCCGCCCGGTCGAAACGGTCCAACTCCGGCCGTGTGCGGTGACGGCCGGGCGGCGGACGGTGCCGCTGCGGACAAAACGCAGCGTTTTGTGCACGGGGTTCGGTCGGGCCGGTCGCCGCTCCGGTGATGG
>JAFBJZ010000866.1:95000-100000 GCA_016785225.1 Psettodes erumei | reverse complement strand
CCCTGAGTGCTGTGCTTTAGAGGCTGTCCTGTCCCTGTGGAGGAGCCGCTAATGGAGCCCCCCCCATGAATTACACTGGATGGATGGACGGAGGGACAGTGTGTGTGTGTGTGTGTGTGTGTGTGTGTGTGTGTGTGTGTGTGTGTGTGTGTGTGTGTGTGTGTGTGGGGGGGGGTGATGCTGTAAATGAGGCAGCTGAGGAGAGAGCGGGGTGTTTTTGATGAGCTGCAGGCATGAAGTAACACGTACATCACCCCCCCACCGTGTGTGTGTGTGTGTGTGTGTCTGTGTCTGTGTCTGTGTCTGTGTGTGTGTGACCAGTCCATCAAATCAAACACCCCCCACCCCCCGTCATCTCTGCAGCGTCGTGTTCGCTCTTTTCCGCTGAGCGTTCAGGACGGTTGCTGATCCACTCCGGTTCTGTTCTGTTGATCAAAGCGGTTCTGAGTGTGTGTGTGTGTGTGTGTGTGTGTGTGTGTGTGTGTGTGTGAGACGGGGTTTCCTCCGCAGCTGTGACTCACCTGGACCCGGCCGCGTCGGGTTCCGTCAGCTGTTTCCCTTCCCGCCCTGGCGGCGCGTGAAACCCGAGCCGGGCCGAGCCGAGCGTCTCCTTTTTGGGTCATTGTCAGAAGGGACCTGGCACTGCTGCAGGTTCTACGTGTCGACCCGGTTTGTTTTCCCCTCTGCTCTCATGCCGCAGGCATCCCAGCTCAGAGATGCTCGAGCGGGCCGGACGGAACCGGGGCCCGGAGTTCAGCGTCGGGTCCGGGTTCTGCGGCGCGTGGACCCGCGTTACGACAGCTCCGGTGTTTGTGCGTCATCACGACAAACAAGCGCACGGCTGACGACAAGCAGCGACAAGCAGGAGCTTGTGTGTGTGTGTGTGTGTGTGTGTGTGTGTGTTTGTGTCACGTGATGGCGTCGCAGCGTGCCGGCTGCGATATCAAGCGCTCCTCCTGCGGCACCGGGGTCGTCCGGGCGGGCCTGACATTTTGCTAAACTGCGTTCGGAAGGTTCCGGCCCCACCCCCGTGTTTTCCTTCCCCCTCCTCCCTGCATTGTGCGACTGCGTAACACACACACACACACACACACACACTGCTGGAGGTCCAGGGCGTTTGCTTTGCGCGCCTTCAGGTCCAGGATTGTTCCTCGGAGGTTTTGTTTTGGTTTTTAAATCCACCTGTAGAGGAGAACTGAACCTGAACCAGAACCAGAACCAGAACCAGGGTCCGGGCGTCCCTGTTTGATCTGCTCACATGTTGGGGGGGGGTCCAGTCCAGTCCAGTCCAGAACCTTAATCCAACATATGGAGCCACTCAGACAACCAAGATGTCCCCGTGGCACCGCCAGGCCCGACAGCGCCCCGGTTCCCGGGCACGGCGCCGCGCCAGCCGGGCCGGCAGTGCCAACTCCCAAACATACAGTAGACGGGCGGTGCCAGAAACACAGAGGTCCGATTAGGAGAGGTGACGGGGGTGGGGGTGTGTGTGTGTGTGTGTGTGTGTGTGGGGGGGGGTGACCCGTTCGTTAGACCCCACGCCACGCCGGGTCATCTGAGCGGTTCTGAAGGTCCGGCTCTTTTTCCCACTCGGCCTCGACCCCCGCTCGCAGAGTGGAGCGACAGGAAAGGGGGGGTGGGCTGGGCCTCGGGTCAAAGGTCACGAGGCCAGACCCCCCCGAGCAGGGAGGGATTTCCTGCTCGGGGGGGGGGGCTGTACCAGCTACTGCTATTTTAATCTAATAATCACTTTACTGTCACACAAGGTGATGAAAACCAACGCACCCGCAGCTTCTTCTTCTGTTGTTAGAGCTCCTCTCACAACACGCACAAAGAGTGTGTGTGTGTGTGTGTGTGTGTGTGTGTGTGCATGTGTGTGTGTGTGTGGGGGGGGGTGACCCAGATCCGCCTCCATCAGAACCTGTCGCCGAGCAGAACCGCACCGTGCGAACAAACGGCGTGTGTGTTTGTTGTTTGTGTTTGATCGGAGCAGAGCACTTCCTGCTCCAGACGGGTGCGTTTGTTTTAACGGCCGGCCCGTCCCCGACGGATCTGGGTCGAGTTGAAGGAGCGGAACCAATCGTCGTTTTTCTTTGTTCACTGTTTTAGAAGGAATAAAGTTTTTCTGACTGAAGGAACCGGGTTCTGTTCTGATCCGGCTCTGCATTGTTGCCCCACACACACACACACACACACACACACACACAGTGCCCCTCCCCCCTCACCACGAGGCTCTTTGTCACTGCTCGTTCCCAGTGAATGGCCGCCGGCGGCCCGTGACCTTTACGACCTCTTTAGCGCTGATTGGCGCAGCGCGGCGCTCCGGCCCCCGGTCTTACACTGTGTGTGTGTGTGTGTGTGTGTGTGTGTGTGATCTGACGTCACAGACTGATACAGGCCTGTTGGTGTGAGCTACACATGGTTAGCATGTTAGCATGTTAGGGTAACGTGGGACGACCTGTGTGTTCCGGCGCTTGATGCACGAGCAGGACCAAGTGATGCGTTGCGTTGCTTTGTGGTGTGTTGTGTTGTGTTGCGTTGTGTCATGTTGCCTTGTGTTGTGTTGTGTTGCATTGTGCGACTCAGGGAAGCTGCAGACTGTGAGAGAACCGGGAACTGAGCAGCTGCAGTCTGCTCGTCTCGTAATGAAATCAATGCAGAGTCACGTGCAGGTGATGTATGGATAATATACAGCTTGTCGCACACACACACACACACACACACACACACACACACACACGTTCATTTAGCGAGCCAACAAGATTTAACGTCTTGAATTTCATGTCTGCCAAAGAGGAGACGCACATAAAAATGGAATTACACAAAGAAATGGAGAAGAAAGGAAAGTGCAAGTGTGGTAGTTTTTCTCTGCGCTCCGTTTCACGCACACACACGGACGCACACACACACGGACACACACGGACACACACACAGACACACACACACGGACACACACCTCTCTGTGGGTCTGAGTAACAGCTGGGCTCCTTAGGTAAATTGAATCAGTCGCTCTTGTGTGGCCCCTGGCATGGAAACTCAAGCTATCAGATTGATTTTCTCTCTCTCTCTCTCTTTAGCCCCCCCCATCCCCCCCCCCACCCCGATCCCGCCCGGCGCCGCCGGCCCAGGAGGCCCCCCCCCGGTGGCTGCCAGACCCACCAGAACCACGGTTCTTCACCGTGTTCACTGGTCTCACCTGCAGCACTGAGCTGCTTCCTGCCCTTTGACTTCAGCCTGTTAGCCTAGCTTAGCCTCTCCCTCCTGGGTGCCGCAGTGACATCACACCTGTGTGTGTGTGTGTGTGAGGGGGGCGGCGCCGTGTGTCTCGTTAGCTCGGACCTCGCCGGTGTTTTTGCGTGCAGCTCCCATCGCGCCACACACACACACACACACACACACACACGATAATTGACACAGCCTGCAGCGAGTCGAGCGCACAATAAACTGTACACAATAAATCACGCATGATAGATTACTGCATGAGACTCTTTAATCCGGGGGTACGGCCGGTATGGATGGTCTTTTGGCAGGAAGATTAGTGTGTGTGTGTGTGTGTGTGTGTGTGTGTGTGTGTGTGTGTGACTCCTGATGCAGCAGATTAGTGCATGTACTGTAGTATTAAATTAAGTTGAAGCAGCACCATGAGCCGCTGCAGTAGCTGTGGTGAGGGAGGACGGGAAACGCCCTGCCTGTGTGTGTGTGTGTGTGTGTGTGTGTGTGTGTGTGTGTGTGTGTGTGTGTGTGTGTGTGTGTGTGTGTGTGTGAGTAGGAAGTGAGAGAGCAAGTGTGTGTGATTGTGAGTGGGAGGGAGTGAATGAGTATGACAGTGCAGGTTGTGTGAGCGACTGCTTCATCCATCACACACACACACACACACACTGGCAGGCTGCAGGTTCTGGTTCTGTGTGTGTGTGTGTGTGTGTGTGTGTGTGTGTGAGACAGCGCAGCAGGTGAATGTCGAACACGCGTCTCATTGGTGGATCAGGTTTTGCTGTAACTCAGTGTCACTGTCTCCACCCGCCCCTGTTTTAAGGTGCGTTGGATTTATCCCCACAGACAGCAGACTTTAGCCTCAGTTAGCATTAGCTCCTCAGAATGAACCCCCACATCTGATCTGAGATCAGAGCTCAGTTATGTCATTCCCTGCTGGAGCGGATCAGGTCTGGACTGACAGGTCCAGACCCTGTCTGACCTCTGACCCCTGACCCCTGACCTCTGACCTTTGACCTTTCCGGTCAAACAGCGAGTCGTGTTTCGATTGCGTCTGTGTGAAGTGATGCTTCGTTGTTTGTTCACAGCTCCACGCGGGGGTGATCGCAGACACACACACTTCACTGCTGTAACACACACACACACACACACACACACAGACTCTCGTCAGTGACATCATCCTCTCACCTGTCTGTCACCTGGGCTGCAGAATCAATGACGTGTCTTTAAACCGCGTTGTGCAGAAACTGGTGCCGACCCAGAACAGGCGCTGTTACAGACGGGCCGTACCTGTCTCGGGACGGGACGGGATGGGACGCCCCCCCCCCTGTTTTTCCAGCTGTCTCGCAGCAGCTGGAGGAACTGTTTGTGTCTCCGGTCGTTTCCGTTCCTGCAGAAAAGCTTCGGGGGAAGAAGTGGATCTGCTGAGTGTTCTGACCCGTCGGGCTGGTCCCGTACACGACGGGCCCACTTTACAGAACCTGTGTGTGTGTGTGTGTGTGTGTGGGGGTGAGAGCGAGAGAGAGAGAGAGAGGTCTGATGGGGTCTGATTGAACACCTGAGCTGAACAGGAAGCAGCTGGTGGTCCTTGATTACTCTGGACACACACACACACACACACACACACACACACACACACAGTCACACACACACGTTTGACTTCACCAAGGTGAATTATAAAGATTCTCTGAACAGCTATTAATCAGCACTGTAACACACACACACACACGTGGCAGATGCTCTGTCTCTTTGGGGGGGGGTCCCTGGTCTGTGGCGCACACAGGGGCTTT
>JAFBJZ010000866.1:80000-92500 GCA_016785225.1 Psettodes erumei | reverse complement strand
CTGCGTCGGTCTTTTTATTCGACGACGTGATGGAGACGATGTTCCGGAGCCGTCGACGGGATTATAGTCTCAGATTAGTCGCGTGACTGGGATTAGAGAGCATGTGGGGAGCGTTTGATCACCTCCACCTGTGTCTCCCCCCGCAGTCACCAACTTCAACAATGGCTTGGAGGCCAGCTCGGACTCGGACGACGAGGACAAGCTCCACATCGTGGAGGAGGACAGTCTGCAGGAGCCCGAGGTGGGCGGGGCCACCGGGGCCGCGCCGCAGGACGCCGCCGCAGTATTACCCCACAACGGCACCGTGAACGGAGGTGAGAGATACGACCGGCAGGCCGCTGCGACCTTTGACCTTTGCTCGGTCCGCCTCAGTCAGCTGAGGGTCATGTGGGGCGGTGAACTTGTGTGCGTTTTATTTACAACACAGGAGAGCGTTAAACACACACAACGACGCGCCGTGTTTGACTTGAGTCATGTGACACCGCGGTACCTGCCGTTACTCACCTGCACCTGTGGAGAAACATTAACGAACCGCGTGTGTGTGTGTGTGTGTGTGTGTGTGTGTGTGGAAGAACTCTGACCGTGCTGGAGCAGAGTCGTGGAAAAGTCATGAAACACCGGGAACGTTTCAGAGACGCCGCGTGATGTTATTGGATTGTATTGACTCGGAGAAGGTGGTGTGTGTGTGTGTGTGTGTGTGTGTGTGTGTGTGTCTGTGCACGCGTGGGGGGGGGGATTAAAGTGTGCGACTCCCCCTGCAGCCCGGGCCGCACTGCAGCTCCCATCCATCCTGCTCACAGTGACGGCTCCTGGCAAGGTATAGGAGTGTGTGTCTGTGTGTGTGTGTGTATGTGTGTGTGTGTGTGTGTGTGTGTGTATGTGTGTGCGTGTGTGTGCCTGTGCTCATGAATCACTCCACCAGTGTGTTTTGTCTGCACAAACGTGTCCTATTAAGAGTGTGTGTGTGTGTGTGTGTGTGTGTGTGCACCGCATGATTTCCTGTTTTCATTCCATTGTGATACTGCACGTGTGTGTGTGTGTGTGCAGGGTCCTGGTCGTCATTACCATGTGGTGTTTTTTTTGTGGGGCATTAAGTGTAATTGTGGAGTGTGGTGGGAAAATATGCAGAGAGGTGTGTGTGTGTGTGTGTGGGAGGATGATGATGGTGAGGAGAGGAAGAACGTGGGGGGGAGGGGGTGGGTGGGGGGTGGGCGGAGTTAAAGGAAGACGAGCAGAACTTCATTCACACATGAAAACCGCAGCGATCGTCACATGACCCGCCCACTCACAGCGACGGCAAATCAGGTCGGTGTGCGACGCCCGTATTCACCAGGCCACGCCCACCCGCGCCTTACGTCGAGACAGCTCCGGTGTCAGGTGTCACACACACACACACACACACACAGCTGCACCTGTCCCTGACAGGGCTCGGCAGGAAGTGGGCGTGGCTTTGGCACCCGTCCCGGCCCACGTGAAACGCGGGGAACTCCTCGCTGTTATCGATTGGTGTGATCGATCTCTGATCACGTCCCGGTACTGAGGACGAAACAAACAGGGCCGGGCCGTCCCGTGTTAGGATCCTGGCGGCTCCCAGGGGTGTGAAGCGCTGCGGCCCCCCCTGGTGGCAGCGCTGCAGAACGCAGGCACGTGCGAGTCACAGGAAGCGATTCGGTTTGTGACATCACATCCTGTTCCTGGCAGGGGGGAGGGGGCGGGGGGATTACACCTGTGCTGTGCGACCCCTCCCCCTCTTACACTGTGTGTGTGTGTGTGTGTGTGTGTGTGTGTGTGTGTGTGTTTCCAGTGAAGGAGGAGTACGTGTCGGAGGAGGAGGACGAGGAGGTGAAGGACGCTCTGGTGGAGGAGATCCTCCAGCAGGGAGACACGGCCATCATCTACCCCGAGGCCCCCGAGGACGAGCAGAGCCCGGCGGAGACGGGCGGCGCCGACGAAAACGGTAAGGGGTCCGAGAGCTCCACCCCCCACCCCCCCCCAACCGGGGCGACGTGGGCGGGCTCTCACCGTCTCCTTCTCCGCGCCCACCTCCTTCCAGGGACGCCGGACTCCTTCTCCCAGCTGCACACCTGCCCCTACTGCTCCCGGGGCTACAAGCGCAACGCCTCGCTGAAGGAGCACATCAAGTACCGGCACGAGACCAGCGACGACAACTACAGCTGCTCGCACTGCAGCTACACCTTCACCTACCGCTCGCAGCTGGAGAGGCACATGAGCCACCACCGCGGCAGCAGGATCCAGGTACCGCCCCGGGAAAACCGCGCGTTTAGAACCTCCGCGTTAGCCGGCGACGTGACCGCTCTCCTCCGTCCTCCTCCTCCTCCTCCCCTCAGCGTCACATCTCCCAGTCCAAGGCGGCGTTAGCGGGAACGGGCGGAAACCGCAAGTTCAAGTGCACCGAGTGCTCCAAGGCCTTCAAGTACAAGCACCACCTGAAGGAGCACCTGCGCATTCACAGCGGTGAGCCGTTGCCCCCGGCGACGCGGCGCCATCGCGGCGTCGGCGGTGGATGTCAGTGAGCACGAGGTCGACCTTTTGTTTAAAAATGTTTTATTAAAAACAAGAAGCTAAAGGCTGGAAATTATTTCTAATATTTATCATAATTGTGTTGCTAATGACGTCACAAATACTTATATAATATATATAATTATTATTATATTATATAATATATGTAATGTTATATAATACTTATAAAATAATAATTACACCTTAATTAAATTTAAACACGTTTTTTTTTCCAACCCGACGATAAACGGGGCCGTTAAAGTTAAATAAACTTTAAAAAATAAGCGACCGGAAGATCGTTTTTCGGTGAGCGTCGTTCTGCGCATGAGCGGAAGTTGCGCGGAGGCTGCGCATGCGCGCTGCGGGGCGGGCTCCCTGGCGCGGCAGGCGCAGCTTTGTTTACAAATCCAGGCCGGACCGGACCGGCTCGCGCCCGCGGGGTTTCGACACGAGACGAGTTCACGACGTCGCAGCTGAACGGAACCGCGAGCGACGCGTCTGGACCGGACCGGACCGGCGCCGTTACCGCGGCTGCCCCCGGAAACACCGGAGCGGACCCGACGGTCGCGTTTGGTCGGTGAACACGCGGGATGCAGCACCGACAATGACGGATTGTGTGTGTGTGTGTGTGTGTGTGTGTGTGTGTGTGTGTGTGTGTGTGTGTGTGTGTGTGTGTGTGTGTGTGTGAGAGAGAGAGAGAGAGAGAAAAAGTGTAAAATAATCATTTTAATAATTAATTCAACAAGTGGAATATAAAGAAACATATGTAAATGTTCTTTATTTACCACTAATCCTTAATCTCTCTATATATATCTAATAATCTCTAATCTGTATAATCTGAAGTGACAGTCTGTGTGTTTCTCTCAGGTGAGAAACCGTACGAATGCTCCAACTGCAAGAAGCGATTCTCCCACTCGGGCTCCTACAGCTCCCACATCAGCAGTAAGAAGTGCGTGGGCGCCGCGCCCCCCAACGGCGTCGCCAGGACGACCATCAAGTCGCCGCCGCCCGCCGCCCAGACCGCCGCGCCCGTGGTCATCGCCCCGGCCAGGATGATTCTCAAGGAGAAGGGCGAGAGCAAACCGCTGCAGGAGCAGCTGCCCGTCACGCAGATCAAGTCCGAACCCGTGGAGTACGAGTGCAAGCCCGTCACGGCGCCGGCGGCGACGTCGAGGGCGACGAACGGCGGCGGCGGCGCTCAGCCGGCCGCGGCCCCGGCCACGACCCTACCTCAGGGCGTGGCCATGGTGGTGCCCACGGTGGGGCTGATGTCGCCCATCAGCATCAACCTGAGCGACCTGCAGAACGTGCTGAAGGTCGCCATGGACGGGAACGTGCTGCGGCAGGTGCTGGGCACCGCCAACGGCGTGGTGACGCAGGGGAAGCAAGGCATCGTGGTCCAGCAGCCGCAGCAGCAGATCATCAGCCTGCCGGCCTTCGTGGACCACGACGGCACCACCAAGATCATCATCAACTACAGCATCAGCCCCGCCGCCGCCCAGCCCGCCGCGCTGGTGGTCAAGAACAACCCCGCTCCCCGTCCCGCCGTGACCGCCGCCGCCCCCGCCCCCGCCCCTGCCCCCGCCGCCACAGATCGACCCCCGACCCCGGACGTGGCCGACCTCACCATCGTCAAGGCGGAGCCGGAGTCGGTGCCCGTCAGCGGCGCGGAGCCGGAGGCGCCGCCGCCCAGAGACGAAAGCGGTCCGGACTCCGGACGCCGCGCCGACGCCGAAATCCCTGAGCACCAGCACGTGTTTACTCTGCGACGACTGTCCCGACAACCTGGAGGCGCTGCACCTCCTCCAGCACCGCAAGGCCGCCAACGGGGAGGCCGTGGACTCCGCCGCCCTGGACCCCTCCTTCGCCGCCCTGCTGAGCGAGGCGGGGGTGACGCTGGAGGAGCCGCCCGTGGAAGACCTCCTCTCGCTCCTCAAGACCTACTTCGCCTCCAACGCCAACCCCGGCGAGGAGGAGCTGGCCAAGATCTCGGAGTCCGTCAGCATTCCCGTGGAAGTTGTCCGGAAGTGGTTCGCCAAGATGAACTCTGGGAAAAGCGTGCGCAAAAAGACTGAAGCCACGGACGCCTCGGCTCAGGACGGACAGAAAGAGGAGGACGCCGGCCGGGAGGCGTCAGAGTCCAGAAGCGCTTCTCCGTCGGACGCCACGTCGCTCGGCCTCAACGCCGGCGACCTCGTCATCGTTAAGAGCGAGCCGGAGGACCCGGAGGCGCCGGACTCCCAGGCCGAGCCGCTGGACCTGTCCCTCCCCAAACATCTGGCGGCGGCGGCGCTGGAAACCAAAACGAGCGCACCCGCCGTCAAGCAGCAGGAGCAGCCGCTGAACCTGACCTGCCTGAAGAAGGAGCAGCTGGAGGGCCGGACCATCTACGTGGCGGCGGCGCCGCAGGCGGTGAGGCCCGTCAACATCGTCACCGCCGCGCAGCTGCCCACGCTGGTGGCCATCGCGGGCCAGGGCGCGGTGGGCTGCCTCGGCGCCATCAACGCCGCCACCAAGCGGACCATCCTCATCCCGCAGCTCACCTACACCTACGCCGCCGCCGCCGCCGGAGCCAAGACCGTCGTCCTCAACGGCCACAAGGTTTGTACATTTTTAATTCCCTTCGGGTTCATCCCGCCCGACGCGAAGTAACGCCGCCGTCTCCGGCAGGACAAGCGGGCGGACAGCGGCTCGGACGGCGTGTCGGCGGCGGAGGAGCAGCAGAACGGCCGCGACTCTCCCCGGCTGATGAAGAAGCGGCGGCTGGAGAACGGCGTCTACCCGTGCGACCTCTGCTCCAAGGTCTTCCAGAAGGGCAGCTCCCTGCTGCGGCACAAATACGAACACACAGGTACGAGCGCCGCCGGCGAGACGCGAAGCTAGCTGCTAGCGGTTAGCGGTGACCTTCTCCTCCTGTGTCTCCGCAGGTAAACGTCCTCACGAGTGCAACGTGTGCAAGAAGGCGTTCAAACACAAGCACCACCTGATCGAACATTCCCGGCTGCACTCGGGCGAGAAGCCGTACCAGTGCAACAAGTGCGGCAAGCGCTTCTCCCACTCCGGCTCCTACTCGCAGCACATGAACCACCGCTACTCCTACTGCAAGAAGGACGGCGGGGGGGGGCCGGCGCCGCGCGGGGTCCCGGCAGAGCTCGGCGAGCGGGAGAGCGAGGAGGAGGAGGAGGAGGAGGAGGAGGAGGAGTACGACGAGGACGACGAGGCCATGTGCGTGGACGACATCCGGGTGGTGCAGGTGGACGACGGCGAGTGCGAGATCTACGAGGGCAACTTTGACGAGGACGAGGAGGAGGAGGAGGAGGAGGGGGAGGAGGAGACGGGAAGCGAGAAGGTGGAGAAGGAGTTCGCGTACGACGTGGTGGAGGTCGAGCTGGGGGAGGATCACGGGGGGGAGCAGAGGACGGAGGCGGCGGCGGCGGCGGCCGAGGAAACGGGCGCCCGGCCGGCAGACTGTGACGAGAGCGCGGACAGGAGCGCCGGCGACGGGTCCGACGGCGCCGCCGAGGCCGCGCCGGGCGGCGAGTGAGAGGAAGTCGGCAGGAAGCGAAGCTAACGGTCCACTACTGTGTACAAACCCAGGTGTGCCTGAACTTGAAAGAAAAAAAAAACAAAACAAAAAACTGTGACTTTTTATTTCTTGTGAAAATGAAATATCAGTGTTCGAACTGTTTCCAGCGGTGGAGATTTTACGGCCGTTGTGTTTGTCTGCTTTTTATTTGGTCAGTGTTACTAATCCCGTTGTCGTTGGAAACCTTTTAACCTGTAAAGATGACACAGATTTCTATACCTTTTTATTGCCAATGAAGTTTCCTAAATCAGTATTTTATTGAGTTGTCGAACAAACACCTCTGCACTACAGTGTTCCCGGTTTACCTCCGTCAGTGTTACACGTGCTCGCTCGCATCCTTTCTGTTCGACTGTTAGCCTTAAGGAAAACAAAGTATTAATGGGGAGGGGTGGGGGGTGGGGTGGGGAGGGGGGGAGGTGGAGGGGGCGTGGCTTCTGTTCGCCATAACCAAATCTGTCCTATCAGGGAAGGTGGAGTCACGACCTCAAAGCCAGCATGGGGCGCCCGCGTCCGTCGGGCGGACGGTGCGGGGTGGGGGCGGGGGCGAGGGGAGGGGAGGGGGCTCGGACGCAGACTCCGCCCACCCACCCCCCACCCCCGACTTGAGCCGAGGTTTCCGCTGACGCGCGGCGCCGGTTCTCAGCGAGCTTCTCTCCTCCCTCGTGTTTCAGTTTCAGCTCGTGTGAAGCCTCCAGCCTTATGCAAGACCTGCGTGCTGTTAAAGTGCCATTGAACAGTGTTTCCTCCTCACACATGTAGCCAGTATTATTATTATTATTATTATTATTATTATTATTAGTAACGTCCCTCTGTTACATCGGCAGGAGCCACATTGACTAACGTTTGTTGACTTGCACAGAAATGGCCGAGTCTCGGCGGCGTTTACGCCGAGTCACGTGACAGGAAGCGGCCGCTAACTCTCGTCGGTTAATCCGCCGCTCGTCCCGGCGTCCACGCGAAACGGCTCCAGCGTCTGCAGACGAGCGGCGACCTCGGACGAGACGGAGAACGGTCAGTGAAGCTCGACACGACTGGGACCCGATCAGTGCTAATCGATTATTAGTCGATCAATATCCCAGAGTGAGGAGCAAATCCTCACAGTGAAGATCATCAATTATGAAGCTAAATGACACGGTAATCCACCTTCTGTAACAGTAGGAAACATTATTAGAATTAATTTCAGTCTGTGTCGCTCAACAGAGAAAATAATCCGTAAATTAAACGTCTGAAGTTTTAATCCCAGAGATTAGGATCCAGAATAAGTGCAGAGGAGCTGGAGTTCAGTGAAGCGGCGGCGGTTGGTGTCACACGTGCACTTTGCTGTCGCGCACTTGAGGCGACAAACGTTAGTGGATGTGGAGAGTTTTCAGTTTTACCGAACAGTGTTGTGTTATTGTTGTGTTATTGTTTTTATTGTTTTCAACAATGGCAGTATTAGAACCCTTTTCACAGATTTAAAAAAAAAAAAAAAAAAAAAACGTACCTGTTTAGTTTTTAGCAGACTTTTTTATATTTATGTGTCTTATTTTTATATTTTCTTTTATGGTTATTTATTACACATTGTAGTGTACATTACTGTAGTTTGAATTGATACAATAATATATTTTAGTATGAAAAAAATAATCCGGAGACAAACAGAAAAATCCCAACATGTGGTTCTGGGAGCTGGAGTTTGTTTTACCAAAAAAAAAAAAAAAAGATGAAACATGTATCTGTAAACTGAAGCGTAAAAAGAAACGTGCATCCGCTCTTCTCGTCGTTATGAAGCTACTGAAAACTCTGTGATTTTTTTTAAAGCATGAGTCGTCGCCGTTTTGATGAAGGATCTCGCTTCCCCCTCCCTCCTTTTTTTTTTTTTTTTTTTTTTTTTTTTTTAAAATTTGGACGCCAAGCCGAACGCCACCGTGTTCTGTTTCCGTGCCAACCGGTTCCATCGCACGCCGTCTGCTCTGTACCCACTGTCCTTTTGTAACCTTTGTACTTTTACTTTTCGCTCCATTTTTATGACTCCCCGTCACAATAAAATATACGACAGCATCTTCCTACGACTCGCCTGGTGTTCGTCTCCGCCTCCTCGGGTCGGGCTCGGTTTCACAAACACGGAACCGAGCCCGGACGGGTAAACGGATCCCTCTCTGCGTCCTGATTGGTTGCCCGCCTGTGGGGGGGGGGAGTCGGCCGATTGGACGGAGTTTGTTGCCGGTTTCCGACGGTTCCAGAACCGAGAGGCTCTGACCTCAGACACGGTTGGTTCTGGAGCAAACCAGCCGGCCGGGCTCGGACTCTTCCCGGTCCGACCACCGGGGGGCGCGGAAGACCACGGAACGAACCCGCAGCGGCTCCGGGTCGGTCCAAACGAAGCCGTGAAGTCGGGTCGTCGCCGAGCTGATCCTGAGAGGAAACCGTTTGATAACTGCTGCGCCAGAAAAGAAACGCGAGGCGGACGTGACCCGTTTCACCTGTTGGGTCAGACTTTCAGAACCCGACCCGACCCGGCAGAACCTGCAGGGGGCAGCAGAGGTCTGAGGTTCACGTCCCTCCAGCCAAGTGAAAAGTAAAACGTTTGTTTTCATAATCTGTTTTTCACAAATGGAATAATTGTTGTTGTTTTTATTTACACGCAGCGCCCCCGCGATGATGAGTCGCCACAGAGATTACGACCAATCAGACGCCGTGTTGGGGCATCAGGCCCGGCAGGTGGAGCCGCATCACGTCAGGTGATCGACAGGTGAGTCCGTCTCGCTGAGACAAAGCCTCAAATGTCACACGCTTTGCTGAAAGGTCTAATCTTCATCTCAAGTTCTGAGTCGTCGCACAATGTCAGACACACACACACACACAATATGAGTCACATGACTGAACAGGGTGTGTGTGTAAAGAGCTGAATGTGCACAAGTGAGTTGGTGGAAGGACCATATGTTATTATATACAGTGTGTGTGTGTGTGTGTGTGTGTGTGTGTGTGTGTGTGTGTGTGTGTGTGTGTGTGTGTGTGTGTGTGTGTGTGTGTGTGTGTGTGTGTGTGTGTGTGTGTGTGTGTGTGTGTGTGTGTGTGTGTGTGTGTGTGTGTGTGTGTGTGTGTGTGTGTGTGTGTGTGTGTGTGTGTGTGTGTGTGTGTGTGTGTGTGTGTGTGTGTGTGTGTGTGTGTGTGTGTGTGTGTGTGTGTGTGTGTGTGTGTGTGTGTGTGTGTGTGTGTGTGTGTGTGTGAGTGTGTGTGTGTGTGTGTGTGTGTATACTGTATCTGACAGTGTAACAGCAGGTCTTTATCGCTCCTGCTGTGGAGCCTCATTTTGAGTTGATGGAGAAAAACTCATTCAGTCCAATAAACCATAAAAACCGAATTTCATCCCTGAGTGAGAGAGCTGAAAGGTGTGTGTGTGTGTGTGTGTGTGTGTGTGTGTGTGTGTGTGTGTGAGTGTGAGTGTGTGTGTGTGTGTGTGAGTGTGTGTGTGTGTGTGTGTGTGTGTGTGTGTGTGTTATGCTTTTGTTATGACCACCCAACACTCAGAGACACAGCACAGTTTCAGTTTTTATGTGTGTGTGCACTTTTATTTCTGTTCCCCGACAGGGTTATAGATTTTTGAGCGGGGCGTGTGTGTCTGTGTGTGTGTTTGTTGTGTTGTGAACTGCACTGAGATCCCCCCACACACACACACACACACACACACACAATCTAACTCCAGGTGTCTAATCGATGGTCTCAGCTCAGTGAAGACGAACAGAAGAACAAAGATCTCAGATGAATCTTGGACTGATGAAAAACAACACACACGTTATCCTGTGAACACAACACAAGCTCAGACACACAAATTTCCCACAAATCTTGCCACAAACCGGCGAAAACACGGATTCTCCGAGGTCGAGGAGGAAACGCAGCGTCTTCGTTTTCGGTCTCCACCGACCTCCGCTGCTCCCGCACATTTGTTGTGCGTTGTCGTTCGTTGTGCGTTGTCGGTTTCGTGAGTGGACGCTGTGTTGTAACGTCGACAAACAAACAACACAAACCAGCAGGTTTTTAATAAACAGAGCAAGTGTGTGAGAGCGTCAGCGGACCGAGCGAACGGCGTCTCCTGCTGCGCAGCTCCAGCTCATTAACTCCACACACACACACACACACACACACACACACACACACACACACACACACACACACACACACACACACACACACACACACACACACACACACACACACACACACACACACACACACACACACACACACACACACACACACACACACACACACACACACACACACACACACACACACACACACACACACACACACACACACACACACACACACACACACACACACACACACACACACACACACACACACACACACACACACACACACACACACACACACACACACACACACACACACACACACACACACACACACACACACACACACACACACACACACACACACACACACACACACACACACACACCTCTCTGCTCCCGTCTCACAGTTTGAGTTGGATGAGCGTGTGGACAGGATGTATCCTCTGTGGGTCATGAACTCCGACTCTTCAGAAACAGGAAGTGGACAGGAAGTGGACAGGAAGTCCGAGCGCGGCAGGAAGCTGAAGGTCGTTCCAAACTCTCGTCTTTTTCTCCAGACTGGGTGGATTCAGACGTTCCCCCGCGGCGCTCAGCCTCCGGGCCGCGTTTGTCTTCCGACCTTTCCCGTCCAGCTCCGGGCGACGTCCTCCTCCGTCCCGGTCCCTCGTCACTCATCGGTGGCGGCGGGTCCCGTCCCCGCCGAACGTGAGTGATGGCGAGCGGGAGACGCCGGGGACGCCCCGCGGCGCGGGATGACCGTGAAACTTTCCACAGAGCTGTCAGAAACTTCCCTGCCCCCCCCCCAATCCACCTGAACTCTACCTGACCCCCCCCCCGACTCTTTACACGTTTTATTCTTTATTCTCTTTATTATTACACGGTTGAATATTTCGGCGTGAAGCGTTCCCGTCCGCAGCTCGGGGGCCGGCGGGGCGGTGGGGCTGATTTATGGGACCTCGCCACAGAAACCATATTTTTGCTGTTCGCAGTCACGGCGTGAGAAATGAGAGCGAAAGAAGCTCGGAGCGACGAACACGAGATAGCGACGCGGACGTTTCTGCAGAACGTGTCAGAAGGCCTCAGGACGAAGACGTCTCCTGAAATACCACCGACGCTTTTCACGCTTTGCTTTTAAAATATTAAAGAACATTTTTAAAGAAGTGAGATTCAAAAACTATAAAGTACAAAAGTGGGTTTTCTGGGTCGGAACAGAACCAAGCTGAGCCCCTGTGTCCGGACTTCAAGCTGAGCTAACCAGCTACCATGCTAACGAGCTCACGAGCTAACAAGCTAACGAGCTCATATACTAACGAGTTCACGAGCTCACAAGCCAACCGCCTAACGAGCTAACAAGCTAACGGACTAACGAGCTAACAAGCTAACGAGCTCATATGCTAACGAGTTCACGAGCTAACAAGCTAACAGGCTAACGAGCTAACGGACTAACAAGCTAACAAGCTAATGTGCTAATGGGCTAACGAGCTCACGAGCTAACAGGCTAACGAGCTAACAAGCTAATGTGCTAACGGGCTAACGAGCTAACAAGCTAACAAGCTAACGGGCTAACAAGCTAACAAGCGATCATGAATTCTCTTGTTTTCTGTTTTATTCGCCGTCTCCAGCATCGAGCAGCGTTTCAGCCGTGACCAGAGAATTAATAATCCTCTGTTTACTGGAGAAACAGATTATTCGCTGACGTTTTGACCCCAACGTAATTATCCAGTGTATGCTAATTAGCCATTAATTGATTGTCGTCTTCCCGAGGTGGATTTGACTTTTAAATCCTCCTCGGCCGATGAAATGCTTTGTTGAATATTCATCTCTTCGTTTCTCCAGTAAGGAAGATGTTCAACATTTACATTTCCAAACAAATTAATAAACTGTCTGTCTCTTATGATTAGACTCATTTTAATGTTTTCACCTTCTGTTCGCATTTTCCAAACCGAACAGTAAATCAGGGCCGACAAATCAAACAACGGATAACAACACTTCTGTTTGCTCCCCGACAGCGGACGACAAATTACCCATGAGCCCGCGGGGGCCGGGCCGAGGCGCGCAGACTGTCGCGGGTGGTCGCCGCGGAAACAAGCTGCGAGCAGACGGCATTCTGGGAGGGGGCGGCCGTGACGGAAACAAGCGCGTTGTTATTTACAGCAGAGGTACGTCAGGTATGACAGGTGAGGCGAGTGTGAGTCACTGTTACTATGGTTACTGTAGTTACTATGGTTACCGTGCCTGCAGGTGAAGCCTCATGTCAAGATGTGGCGTCCAGGTGAACAGCTCCACCTGCCTCCACGTCTCCTGCAGGTAAACAAAAC
>JAFBJZ010000866.1:75000-77500 GCA_016785225.1 Psettodes erumei | reverse complement strand
GCCGCTAGTCGGACAACAGAGTTTGAAGTCTGAAGTTTGGAGTCCTGAGGTCATGGTGGGACGGGACGGGACGGGACGGGACGGGGCGGGGCGGGGCGGGGCGGGACACCCCACCACCGAACCCAACGGGTCCGCGGGTTAAATGAAGAACTCCTTCGGGTTTTCACCGGAGACGCTCTGGGAGTCCGTCCGGTCGCCGTAAGGGAAGTCCGGGCCGTCCTCCCGCTGGACGGGCTTCACTTCCTGGTTCCCGCACGTCTCCTTCCTGCGGTACAGGAACCTGCCGCCCAACGCCAGGCCCGTCACAGCCGCGAAGATCAGCGCCGCGATCACACCTGCGGGGAATCGGACGACGTTACTCGATCTCGTCTCCCAGCGGAGACCGGAGGAAAACGCACCTGAGATAAGAGCTGCGCTGAGATCAGCTTCCCCTCCGGCCTGCAGGTTTAATTAGTCGAGCGCCGACGGCGTGAAACGACTTTTCTCGGGGTCGCACCATTTTTTTTTTTTTTTTTTATGGATCAAACTCGGGATCAATCGGTGCAAAGTTTTAAATGAGTTTCAGACAGACTCTTTATCTCGGGGTTATCGATTCACCGCTTCATCGATCGAGTATCGGAACCGCGAGACCGGACCCCTGTCCCCGAGAGAAACGGGTCAGTACCTCCGATCAGCGCCGAGTCGGTCCGCGGGGCGTTGACCAAAGGTTGACCTGAACCAGCAGAACCAGACCGGTCTACAGCAGAGAGAGAGAGGAGGAGGAGGAGGAGGAGAGAGGATGAGGGGGAGAGGAGGAGGAGGAGGAGAGGAGGAGGAGAGAGGATGAGGGGGAGGAGGAGGAGGAGGAGGAGAGAGGATGAGGGGGAGAGGAGGAGGAGGAGGAGGAGGAGGGAGGAGGAGAGGAGGAGGAGGAGGAGAGGAGGAAGAGGGGGAGGAGAGAGAGGAGGAGGGAGAGGAGGAGGAGGAGGAGGAGGAGGAGGAGGAGGGAGGAGGAGAGAGAGAAGGAGGAGAGAGGAGGAGGGAAGAGGAGAGGAGAGGAGAGGGAGAGAGGAGAGGAGAGAGAGGGAGGAGGAGGAGGAGGAGAGGAGGAGAGGAAGAGGGGGAGAGGAGGAGGAGAGGAGGAAGAGGAGGAGAGAGGAAGAGAGAGGAGGAGAGGAGGAGAGAGGAAGAGGAGGAGAGGAGGAGGAGGAGGAGAGGAGGAGGAGGAGAGGAGGAGGAGGAGGGAGGAGAGGAGAGAGGAGAGAGGAGGGAGGAGGAGAGAGGAGGAGAGAGGAGGAGAGAGGAGGAGGAGAGGAGGGAGGGGGGGAGAGAGGAGAGAGAGGAGGAGGGGGAGATGAGGAGGAGAGGAGGAAAGAGAGAGAGGAAGAGGAGAGAGGAAGAGCAGGAGGAAGAAGAGGAGGAGGAGAGGAGGAGGAGGAGGAGGAGCTAAGTTAAAGAAGTGATACTGAGGAAGAAAAGCAGAGGATCCATCAAGCAAACACCCCCACACACACACACACACACACACACACAGACACACATACACACATACACACATACACACACACACACACACACACACACACACACCCTGACAGGTGGTGTGTGTTCTCCGCCCCGTCGGGACCGGGCGAGGCCGAGGAGCCGCAGCTGGACCGGACCAGGGGCCCGGTGACGAGGGCGGAGTCCGGGCGGAGCAGAACCTCCTTCAGGGGGCTGATGGAGTTGAAGCGGACCGCAGACAGACAGCCGGAGAAACCCAGCACCGCCAGACCGCTCAGGTCCGGGTCCAGGTCCAGGTCCAGGTCCAGGTCCAGGTCTTCAGAACCTGGAGTCCAGAACACAGCATCAGCTCAGTGTTGTATTACTCACCTGTCTCATGCTACTAATACAGTTATACACCCCAACAGGTGTGTGTGTGTGTGTGTGTGTGTGTGTGTGTGTGTGTGTGTGTGTGTGTGTGTGTGTGTGTGTGTGTGTGTGTGTGTGTGTGTGCTGCTGTGTGTACTTGTGTGTGTGTGTGACAGTGTGTTGACCTGAACTGATTAACCACCTGAGTACAATACTATGTGTGTGTGTGTGTGTGTTCACTGTAGTGAGTGCAGCACACACACACACACACACACACACACACACACACAGTCTGATGGATGAGGGGGGGCTGGCAGGGAACGAGAGAACATCCACTCTGCTGCTCTGATGCTGACCTGACTCTGTGTGTGTGTGTGTGTGTGTGTGTGTGTGTGTGTGTGTGTGTGTGTGTGTGTGTGTGTGTGTGTGTGTGTGCAGGTGTGTGTGTGTGTGTGGGGGGCTGCTGCTGACATTGTGTTACTGTGACCCCCCCCGGTGTTATTAACAGCTGATATCTCAGTGCGGTTCTGATGGATCCGATCCGACAGAACATGAATAAGTCATGACGGAGCAAATTACTGTCTGGCCCCGACTGTTGCTGGGGGTGGGGGTGGGTGGGGGTGGAGGTGGGTGTGGGTGGGGGTTCTGTTCTTCTTCACCTGATGGATTC
>JAFBJZ010000866.1:57500-70000 GCA_016785225.1 Psettodes erumei | reverse complement strand
GCCGGCCGCAGGCGCACTGCCGACTGCCGGGCCGGGCCCCGCCCCAGGACGTCTGGACACGGCCGGAACCGGGACCTCCGGACCACCAGCTGAAGGGGGGGCCGTCTGTCACACACACACACACACACACGTCAACATGTGTGTCCGTGACCCCTGACCCTCGGATGAGGAAGCAGTGTGTGTGTGTGTGTGTGTGTGTGTCACCTGACATGTTGCAGAACACCAGCTGCGGTCTGATTGGTCCGCTGCCGTCCACGTCGATGTGAAAGTGTCCTGACGTGTTGCCGTGGTGTTTGTACGCCTCACAGGAAGCCTCGTACACAGCTGGGGGGGGGGAGTCAGCTGGTGATGATGATGATGATGATGATGATGATGATGATGATGGTGCTCTTCCTCATCATACACATGAATCACAGCTGAGGTTTGAGGTGCAGCTACAATGACTGATGGGAAAACAAAGACCTTCTTCCTCCCTCTCCTCTCTCTCCCCTCTCCTCCTCCTCCTCCTCCTCCTCCTCCCTGTTCCTCCTCCCTCTCCTCCCCCCTCTCCTCCTCCTTCCTCTCCTCCCCCTCTCCTCCTCCCTCTCATCCTTGTCCTCCCCCCTCCTCCTCCCTCTCTCTCTCTCCCTCTTCCCTCCTCCCTCTTCCTCCTCCCCTGTTCCTCCTCCCTCTCCTCCCTCTCCTCCTCCTCCTCCCTTTCATCCTCCCCCTCCTCCTCCCTCTCTCTCTCCCTCCTCCCTCCTCCCTCCCTCCTCCTCCTCCTCCCCTCCCTCCCCTCCTCCCCTCCTCCTCCCTCCTCCCTCCTCCTCCTCCTTCTCCTTTCATCCGCGTCCTCCCTCTCCCCCTCCCCTGTCCTCCTCCTCCTCCTCCCTCCCCCCTCCTCCTCCTCCCTCCTCCTCCCTCTCCTCCTCCCTCTCCTCTCTCTCCTCTTCCTCCTCCCTCTTCCTCCTCCCTGTTCCTCCTCCCTCTCCTCCCTCTCCTCCTCCTCCTCCCTTTCATCCTCCCCCTCCTCCTCCTCTCTCTTCCTCCTCCCTCTCCTCCTCCCTCCCCCTCCTCCTCCTCCTCCACCTCCTCCCTCTCCCTCTCCTCCCCCCTCCTCCTCCTCCTCCTTCTCCCTTTCATCCGCGTCCTCCCTCTCCCCCCTCCCTGTTCCTCCTCCTCTCCCTCCTCCTCCTCCTCCTCCTCCTCCTCCCTGATAATAACTAATATTATGAAATAGCTGCAGAAGAAGAAACACTTCCTGTTCACTAAGTGCACCTTCCTCCATGTTACTTAAAACAGAAGCTTTTCCATTAACTTTAAGAGTCGCCGTTAAAACCCGCTAAGCGTCGGCTGGAGGCCGTGACGTGCGGAGCGTTAATGGACTCCGTCTCGCCCGCGCTCCGTCTCGCCGCCGCTCTAATTCCGCCCTCTGATATTTCCCTTTCATCTCGCCGCGGGTCACGTGACTCACGGCTGTGGCAGGTGGCGCCGCCGTAGCCGCTGTCGGAGCAGTCGCACCGGAAGCCGGTCCAGGACTGAGCGCAGCGGCCGCCGTGTTCGCAGGGGCTGGGGGAACACCTGGGGGACGCACACACACACAGACACACAACGCGTCACACAAACGGACGCACAACCTGAGCGCGTTCAGCTTATTAGCGGCTGGAGGTCGTGTTTTCCATTGTTCGTGTTGTCGGCAGCTTTTCTCCGAGGACACAAATCTCTGGAAATCATCACAAAGGAATAAACGCACAATCCGTCCTGCACACAACATCTGGGCAGCTGCATCGCGGCGGCGGCAAAATGGCCGCTCCGACCTCGCTGCAAACGTCGAGGAAAGACGTTCGTTTTTTTATTCCCACGCCTCCGATGATCCCGGCTCATCGGACGCAGGATCGGAATATTAAACGTCTGAGCAAAAAAAACCCAAACAGATGACTCAGCAGAATGTCGGCAGGCCTGACTCAGCAGTTCTGTCGGCGTCGCTCTGATCTCAGGTCAGCGAGCGCTCGTTCTTTTAGAGACGAGGAAGGAGAAGAGGAAGAGGAAGAGCGTGGGATCTCTTCTTCTCTTCTCCTTCTTCTTCTTCTTCTTCTTCTTCTTCTTCTTCTTCTTCTTCTTCTTCTTCTTCTTCTTCTTCTTCTTCTTCTTCTTCTTCTTCTTCTTCTTCTTCTTCTTCTTCTTGCTCTTCTTCTTCTTCTTCTCTTCTCCTTCTTCTTCCTCTTCTTCTTGCTCTTCTTCTTCTTCTTCTTCTTCTTCTTCTTCTTCTTCTTCTCTTCTCCTTCTTCTTCCTCTTCTTCTTGCTCTTCTTCTTCTTCTTCTTCTTCTTCTTCTTCTATGCTCTGGTCGACGCACACAGTCAGGAACACAAAGCTTCCTAATGATGTCACACTCACACACAGAGTGTCCGTGTGTGTGTGTGTGTGTGTGTGTGTGTGTGTGTGTGTGTGTGTGTGTGTGTGTGTGTGTGTGTGTGTGTGTGTGTGTGACCTAAAATAAGCAGGTCTGGTGTAAAACCAGTTGTTGTAATAAAGAGGCTCCTTGTGGGTTTAGGTTCCATTTGTTCTGTTAATGGACCGTTTGGACAGTAACACACACACACACACACACACACACACACACACACAACGCTGCAGCTGAAGTTATGAGCGCACGCTGAGGCCATCACATCCCACGGGCCCGAAAATCAATCGACAGTGTGTAGAGTTGTGTGTATTTGTGTGTGTGTGTATTTGTGTGTATTTGTGTGTATCTGTGTGTATTTGTCCTGTAAACAACCTAACTAACACAGTGGACACAGAAGAAAAGGGGGCGGGGACCTGTCGGTGATGCCGCACATGTCGATCTGCAGGCCGCTGTGGTTCCCCAGCTGGTTCTGCTGGACCCGGATCAGGTCCACGTCCCGCTGGTCCAGGCTCAGGAGGCGCATGCAGCCCTGGAAGACGCCGAAGGGGTTCCTGCACCCCGGACCGTCGGCCTCGGCGGGACAACCTGGACGGACGGCGCCGGGTTCTCGCGTGAGACCAAATCATTTTAAGCGACTCGGCGACGAGAGCGGACCTACCGCCGAAGAAGAAGTCACTTCCTGCGCCGACAGGAAACAACGGGGCGGCCCGAGCGGCGCCTCCTTCCCCGTCGTCCACGGCGACGGTCAGGCGTCCTCCGCTGGAGTTCAGCTCCACCGAGTGCCACTGGCCGTCGTTCAGAGCAGAACCTGGGAACCCGTGAACGCACGCGTCATGCCACGGCGTGATCGGGATGATTGTGATGATCGGGAACGATCAGGATGATCAGGATGATCGGGATGATCGGGAACGATCGGGAACGATCGGATTACCTGCGCTGAGCTCCAGCGGTGCCCTGTCGGCCTCGTGCACCCGCAGCCGGAGCCCGGCCTCGCTCAGGTACAGCCAGACGACGCCCCCCTGCCGCCACGCCAGGTCGAAGGTGAGCAGGAGCCCCTCATCGTTCCACGTCCGGAACTCCAGCCGCACGGAAGCCCCGCCCCGAGGAGGAGGAGGAGGAGGAGGAGGAGGGCGGGGCCCCCGGGAGCCGCAGGAAGCTGCGGGGGCCGGGGAACGTGACGGCGACGGAAACCGACTCGGCGCAGGAGAAGGTGACGTTGCCCTGAGGGGGAGGGGCTTGATTATTGATCAGCCGCAGGGGGCGTGTCCACGTGACCGGGGCGGACCCGTTAATGGACTCACCACCACGGTGACCCGCGGGTCCTGCTGCTGGGCCCGTTCGATCAGGTTCAGGCCGTCGTAGAACAGGTTCTCCAGGCAGCCGCGGAACCTCCTGTTCGGGTCCTGAGAGCCCGGGGCGGCGCCGACGCTCAGCTGCGTGGGTTTGAACAGGTAAACAAGTGTTTACAGTGCAGAGGTGTGTGTGTGTGTGTGTGTGTGTGTGTGTGTCTCACCTGCTCCATGTCCCAGAGGCTGAACCCTGCAGGGATCTGGACCCGCTCCGTGTGCTGGTCCACCGTCAGGTTGAGCTGAGACCCGTCTTGCTCCAGAACCACGCGGTGCCAGTGGCGGTCGTCCAGGAGGCTGCCCAGGGAGGCCAGGCGCCGGGGGGAGGAGGCCCCCCCTGGAGGAGGAGGAGGAGGAGGAGGAGGAGGAAGAGGAGGAGCAGGAGGGGGGGGGGGTTGTGATGTCACTGTAAAGACTGTTTCCCATAAAACGTGAACAATAAAAACTTCTCGTGTCCCACAGAGACGATCACGATGATGTCACCACACCCCCCCCTCGTCTCTTTGGGGGGGACTTCAGAGGAAGCCTTCATGAATGATAGATGAGCCCCCCCCACACACACACAGTGTTTGTGAGGAAGAGGAGGAAGAGGAGGAAGAGCTGAACACAGTCAGACATGAAAGATCAGATCTTCTTCACCGAGACAGAGACATCAGAGGAGGAGGAGGAGGAGGATGAAGATGAGGAGGAAGATGATGAAGATGAGGAGAAGGAGGAGGAGGATGAAGATGATGAAGAAGAGGATGAGGAGGAGGAGGATGATGAAGATGAGGAGGAGGAGGAGGAGGAAGATGATGAAGATGAGGAGAAGGAGGAGGAGGAGGAAGATGATGAAGAAGAGGAGAAGGAGGAGGAGGATGATGAAGATGAGGAGGAGGAGGAGGATGAAGATGATGATGATGAAGAGAAGGAGGAGGAGGATGCGCTTGGTGAGACAAGAAAAACAGCTGGAGCCTGATGACGAAGAACGACGTCGCGGTCGATGCGCGAGGACGAAGATGAGAGACGAGAGGGTTTCCCGCCGAGCGCTTGCGGCCGCCGTGTCACTTCCTGTCCACAGCTTCATGACAGCTGATCACACGGCGCTAATCGCTAAACGTAAACACAGGTTTTGGAAAAGCAAATATTTTCACGGCGCGACCTGTCGGCTCGCCAATATCACGTTAAACACGTCGTCACCGCGGTGACCAACTTACAACTAGTTTTTACAACTAGGTTTTGTGGGCGTGGCTTGAAGTGGGCGTGGTTTTAGTGGGCGTGACTTGGGATGGGCGTGGCTTGTAACCAGAAAAAAACAGAAAGACGAGGAAAACCTCCTCTGATGTGAAACAAAGAGATGGAAACAAGATCGAGAGTTCGTGGTCTCTGTACGACTCAGAGATGGAGAGATCCAGGTGGAGGTGGGAAAGATGGAGGGTGAAGGAGGGAGAGAAGATGGAGGAGAAGATGATGAAGATGAAGAGATGTGATTGGACGGAGGGGGGGAGGAAGTGTCTCAGCAGCCAGACGGGGTTCCTGATGTGAGGTGAGCCATATGGTGATGATTCAGCACAGCAGCCAGCGGTGTACACACACACACACACACACACACACACACACACACACACACACACACACACACACACACACACACACACACACACACACACACACACACACACACACACACACACACACACACACACACACGGCGAGGTAACACAACCATCCATCACAGCTGTAACGAGACAGAGATGCAGCGAGCGCGGCCGACCGCAACCAATCAGGAGCGACCTCGGAGGGTTTACATCATCGTGCGTTAACGTCTGCTGGCAGATACCAGTGTTTGTACACGCAGTACACGCAGTACTTGCAGTACTTGTGTGTACCTGTGAGCAGCAGCAGCCTCCCTCTCTCCAGCTCCAGATCGAGGCCCAGTCCTCGCTCGCCCTCGGCCACCAGCAGCGTCCCGCGGCTCCTCGGGGTCTTAAACTGCAGAGACACCCACGCCTCCCTGGACGCCCACCTCCACCCGGGGCTCCGCCCCCACCCGGGGCTCCGCCTGTACGCCAGGCCGCCGCCGCCGCCGCCGAACCCGAGCACGTGAGAGGCTGCGACACAGGACGGTTTCATATTTCAGTTTCGCTGTTTTTCTCGGCGCTCGTCTTCACCGCCAAAGGTGAAAATTGGACGTTTAGCACGTTGTGCGTCGAACGTGTGTCGTGTTAACGTGGGTTATTTTCCCGCCGTCTCAGAGTTCACGCGGCAAAAACACAAACCGAACCGATTAAAGCGTTCGCACAGCGCGTTGTGCGTTAAAATGCAAATGCAACGCAACGCAGAACTAAAACGGTGAGAGGAGGAGGAACAGATTTTGTGTTGTCATGAGAAGGTGATGCGCACACATGTACACACACACACAAACACAGAAAAACAACAAACAAACACACACACACACAGAAAAACAAGAAACAAACACACACACACACACAAACACAGAAAAACAACAAACACACACACACACACAAACACAGAAAAACAACAAACACACAGACACACACAAACACAGAAAAACAACAAACACACAAACACAAAAAACAACGAAAAACAAACACACGCACACACACACAAACAAAAAAAACAAACACACACAGACACGCACACACACTCAAAGCATTAACACTACAAAGGTTGTTGGCGGCGAGAAAGTGCGTCTGCGCGCGTGTGTGTGGGTCGGCTGGCCTCGCCACGGTGACGGAGGCGGGGCTCACCGTGAGGACACCCGTACGCCTCCAGCCGCAGCCCGACCCGCCCGCCCGGGTTCCGGTCCAGCGGGAGGAGGCGGAGGAAGCGAGCGACGGCCGGGCGCCGCAGCTGGTGCCGGACCACGCCGTCCGCGTTACTGTTACCTGCAAACGACTGGAGACGCACAACAGCTCGTTACACACCGACCCACAAACCCTACAGCCTGAACACACACACACACACACACACCCCCGCCCATCCATCCTGATTACACAACTGACATGCAGGTTAACCGCAACAGGGGTCCAGTGTTTCGAACCCGTCTTCTCCTGAACCGCCACCAGGGGGCGGCAGGAAGTACGGGAGGTTTGGGGGGGCGTGGCCACGCTGTGATTGACGGGTAGCATCACGGGTCGTTCTCCGCGGTCAGCTCCGCCCCCGTCGTCCAAATATGGCCACGGTTTCCTCACACGCCATCGGTCTGCGCGGACGCGGACTCAAACTGCGATCCGATTGGCTGAGGGCGGCGCGAGCACCTTCGCCGTCCGGGCTCCGCCTCTGAAAAGGAAGCGGGTCGCCGACCCGAGCTCACCCCGGTGCCGTCCTCCTGCCGGTGCCGCCTCCAGTCGTGCCCCGTGTCGCTGAACATCAGCAGGTACGACGTCAGCCAATCGGAGCTGCCGTAGCGGCCCTGGGTGGCGACGCCGGTGATCTCCGTGCGCTCGCCCAGGTCGACCTCCAGGAACTGGTACCTGTCCGAGGGGAGGGGGGACCAGCCCCCGGCTCCTGGGGGGGGGCAGTTAGTTGTTGTTAGTTGTGTATTTTATTTGATGGCTGGAGATGAAGCATATGACTAACACACGGTGACAGCAGAATGGGGGGGTGAAGGTGGTGTGTGTGTGTGTGTGTGTGTGTGTGTGTGTGTGCCGGGGGGGGCAGTCTGACCTTTGCTCCAGACCACAGAGGAAATCAGAACCGACCCGGGAGGCGTCGGCAACGACTTCCACTCACGATGGAGCTGACGGACTAAACGCACCCTGTCACGGCTGCCATGTTAAATCACAGAGACCCCCACCACCACCACCACCACCCCCACCCACCCACACCACCCTCACCCCCACCCTCCCCTGGTACGAGGCGTGTGACATCACCGCTCCGCCGGCCAATTACGGGGACAAACTCTCCTGCGGGGCTTCACCGATGAGCGGAGGCGGTCGCCCGTGGCGACGGACCGCTTGTTATCTCCACGTAAACCGGCATCTTCCCTGTTGCCGGGCGTCGCCGCCGCACCAATCACAGCAAATCACGCGTCACGCGTGCAGGTGACGTGACGCTAATGGGACGTGACGAGCGCCGGTCGGTTCCCGTGGTTTTATATTCGGCGACTGTGAAATGTTAAATAGGATTCGTTAGCCGCAGGCCGCTAATTGATCGCCGCCGCCGTTTTTCCGCATAACTCAAGCTGATTAAATTTCCAGTCGGTGATCAGAAAGTGATCGGGAAGTTACGCCCCATTAAAAAAAAAAAAAAAAAGACGAGCTCGGTTTCAATTAATCTTTCATCTCCACGGGACCGACCCGCTTCCCCCGTAAGGACCGGGACACCCGACACCGGTCCGGTTTGTCTCGCTCTGGATCTCGGGTCTTTACCGGCCGCTGGAGGGAGACGGAGCCTGACGCCGCGAGGAGCGGCGCCGCGGGAGAGAAAGGAGCGGCGAGTCGTTAATAATGCAGCGATATTCCACCTGACGGGGGGACGAGGCCGGAAACGAAAACGCCACCTCACCTTCTCTCCTGTTGAGTTTGGCGAATCCCGGCGCGTGGCTGCCGGACAGGCGGGACGAGCTCCTGAAGGACCCCGGCGGCAGATTGGACACCAGCGGGCCGTCGCAGCTCTCTGTCGACCAATCAGAGCAGAGACAGAAACACGCGCGTTACAAATCAGAATTTCAGCTGCGTAACATCTCGTGACAGGAAGTGACGAAGGCGAGGAGGTCGTCGGTTAATCCCCCCTCGCTCTGACGGGTCAGAACCGCAGCAGGTGGGTTTTTCACTCGGTGGAGGTTTGGCATTTAAGAGGGGACGTCCCTGACGGGTGGAGCTCCGAGCTCCGACCCCGGCTGAGGGCCCGGTTATGGATCCATTCAGGGCGCGGGGCGCTGACAGTCCTTTTCTTTACTTCCTGTTTTCCATCAGACACAATCTGTGACATCACGCCACGGACTCGGAGTTTCGCCGCGCTGGGTTCACCGGCGCCGACGGATCAGAACCAGCTGATTAAAGGTGTGAAGCCACGCTTGTTAATTGATTAATTGAAATGCAGAGCAGCGTTCGGCGCGGCGGGAGCGCACACACACACACACACACACACACACACACACACACATAATTAATGGCGTGTGGTCGCACGATCGGCGCCAGATGAACGGTTTCGTTTACGAGTCGACTACACGTTCACGCCGACAGAGCGCGTCACGTGACACACACCTTAAAGGAAATGTGTGTGTGGGGGGGGGTTACGTCACTGAAATATTAGAATACGTGATTAGGTCATGTGACCTTGTCCCACTTCCTGTTGTCAACGCAGAAACTGGGTCGTTGCCGCAATTTGACCTGGCGGTGGCGCCGTGGAGCAATGACGCCAGCAAGGACGCCCCGTTCGTCCGGCGCCGAGCGGAACCAGCTGAGGGTGGACGTGCCAGTGTGTGTGTGTGTGTGCGTGCGTGTGTGCGTGTGTGTGTGTGTGTGTGTGTGTGTGTCGTCACAACATCGCTAAACCACAACAGGTCGCAGCATCTACTCAGTTTGACTTTCCACTTGTCGTCCCTCAGGAGCAGGGATGTGATGTCCTCAAACCACACACACACTCACACACACACACACACGTACATCACACACACTCACACACACTCACACACACACTCACACACACACACACACACACACACACACACAGCTCATTTCTTTTACAGGCTGAGAGAGGAGCTCCTGTCGTGTCCTGAAAGTCGAGCACCGACAGAACATCTGGCCTGAACCTTTCATGAGGCGCTGTGATGGTGTGTGTGTGTGTGTGTGTGTGTGTGTGTGTGTGTGTGTGTGTGGGGGGGTAGCTGGGGTGAAAATCCAGACAGACGCCAATTAGCGCGGCGCTCGGACCTTGACAGCAGCCTTGACGGCCTTTCTTCTCCTGGTTGATAAAACACTTCCAGACATTTCCTGGTACATGGAGATAAAACTGCATCATGCTGGGTCTGGACCTGGACCTGGACCTGGGGTGGGGGTCCTGATCTGAACCCCCCCCCATCAGGACCGACGTGGTGTTGGCCTGTCTGGACCCTGTGTGCTGTGACAGATGAAGCAGGTGAAGTTCTGATCTGGTACGAACCAGAACCACCAACAGTGATCACACACAGGTTCTTCCAGGGAGGGGGGGGGCCGGGTCGCGGGCCGGGACGGGCTCCGGACTTCAGCACCTCCTGCTCCCGGGTCCATAAATCCAGATTCACGAGCGGCGGCGCTGCGACCTTGACTTCCTGTGTGATCCAGTTCACGGCGCCGCACATTTCCATGAACGACACTGAAGAAGAAATATGGAGGGGGGGGGTTATCCTCGTCCCGGCTCGGGCGGGCGCCGGCCTCTCATGAATGATAAAGGACCTGGGGGGGCCGGGGGGGTCGGGGTGTGTGTGTGTGTGGGGGGGTCGTCTTCCCTCTGTGCAAACACTGAACAGCAATAAATCCCCATGAGACTCCACCGCACCTGAATTACCCCCCCCCCACCCCCGGTGTTTCTTTACTAAATTAATCCTGGGAGATGAGGGACACGTCATGATATTTAATCTCACACACACACACACACACACACACCACAGAGGAACCAGAACCAGCAGAACCTGCGTGAATACAGACGAACCCGTCGTCTGACAAAACGTCTGCAAAGTGATTTATTTATTTGTCTCTGCAGCCCCCCCCCCACACACACACACGGGGGGGGACAAATGCAAATGTGCGTGCACACACACACATACACACACACACACACAGTGGGGGTGCCGTGGTTTTACCTGTCATTACGCTGGGATTAAAGTCATTTAGTGTTCTTCAGATTATCTGTCATTAGGCTGTGATTATAGCACACGCTCCAGAGGACTGATGAGACCGGTGTGTGTGTGTGTGTGTGTGTGTGTGTGTGCAGCCATCTATAATCCATCTGAGGATGATGAACGACTGACAAGAAGAAAAAACACACAACTTGACCCCCCTGGGCTGGGGATGAACCACAGAAACTCCGTTTTCCGACTTTTCCAAACGTCTCTCTCTCAGAGACGAAGCGCCCGTCGTCCATCGTCGTCGTCATCGTCTGGCGTTCGCACGCTCGTGACAATTTTCCGCCGCATCTCCGGAAGCATCCGCATCGTAATTTGATGCTTTCATTCGGCGCCGGCGCCGACGACCGGGTCCGGACCGGCCCGCCTGTTCGTGTGACGGCGGCCTCCATTCAGAGAGCGCTCTGCCTTTTCTGCTGGAGAAATTGGTCTCTCGTGCTCTTTGTGATGATGCTGGAGCACGAGAGCGCCAGATTGTTGCTGCTGTCATCAGAGGCGATGACACACACGCACACACACACACACACACACACACACACACACACACACACACACACACACACACACACACACACACACACACAGGCGAGCCTGGAGTTGGTGCTGCCCTCCTGCTTCACATTCAGTCGCTTGACTTTAAAAAACCCGACAAGTTCAAGCCAAACAAAGCTCGACTCAAGTCGCCTTTTAGATTAGGTGTGTGTGTGTGTGTGTTTGTGTAGGTGTGTGTAGGTGTGTGTGTGTGTGGGGGGGGGTTGCTGGGCTGGGCCGGGCCTGGCCGGGCCCAGGAGGTGAGACAAAGAAAACCCTGCAGCGCTGACCTGACCAGCTGATACCTCCATCTGACGGGGTGGAGTTCCTGCGTGTTTTAGCCCCGCCCCTCTCAGAGTGGTACGTTCCATCTGTAGGGGAGGGGGGGTCGACCTTCCGGGGGTTCAGGTGTCACCTGGATTACCTGCGTACGGTTTACAGCGCGCTCCATTCTTCATCTGTTTCAGGTTCCCGACATGAGGTTCTCCTCACCGGAACCTCGGGTGTGATGGGACCCGTCACTTCGACCGGACCGCGAGGAAAAAAATGACCCGGGGAAGCCGAGAGAAAGACAGGACGGGTGGTCATGAAGCGGGGAGGAGACGCGAAGGAGGAGGAGGAGGAGGAGGAGGAGGAGAGGGGGAGACGCAGCGGCAGCTCTCTGATCCGGATACAGCGGGAGGGCAGAGATCCGGACGGGAGGACGGGAGGAGGCCGCGAGCTGGAAGGAAAAAGCAGCGGGAAGAGGAGACCGGGAGAAGAAAAGGGCAGGAGGAGGAGAGGAGGAGCAGCAGCAGATCTGAGTCACAGAGCGGGAAGGAGGAGAAGAGGAGGCGCAGCGGGAGGAGACGAGAAGAGAAACAAACAGATGGGGGATTTTTTTTTTTTTTCAGGACAGGAGGAAAAACTCCCGCTTGCATCACCTCGGTCCTCGCTTGATCTCTCCATCACACAGCCACCGGTGATGAAGACGAAGATGAAGATGACGATGATGAGGGAGGAGGAGGAGGAAGGCAAGAGAGCGAGGAGGATGAGGAGGCGCATGTGTGGAGGAGAAGAGTCGGACTGTGGATGGATGGAGAACTTTCACAGCCATCTGCTTCAATTACACACAGACATGTCTCATTACACACGGAGATTCATCTCCATCACCTGGATTCTCTCCATTTACCCCCCCCACACACACACACACACACACACACACACACACACACACACACACACACACACACACACACACACACACACACACACACACACACAGGCTGGAGTGTGTGCGCTCAGGGGCAGAATGCTCATCACGCAGCCCCGAGCGCCAAATTAACCAGAAAACAAAGAGATAACGTTGTTTTACGCACACACACACACACACACACACACACACACACACACACACACACACACACACA
>JAFBJZ010000866.1:22500-50000 GCA_016785225.1 Psettodes erumei | reverse complement strand
ACTTTATGCTAATCCTCTCTTGTTTGTCCTTGATGGAGACAGATGCAGCCTCGGGGCGGCGGCAGAGAAACGTTAGCGCTGATCCGTTGCGTCGTTCCTCGCCGCGGCGCGGCGGCGGATTTTTGGCGCAGCAGGTGGGAAAGAGTTTGAATTTTAATCTGATACCGTGTCTCCTCAACATTAGGTTTCAGAGCATGAACGGGCCCCGGAGGAGCGACGGCGGCAAAACAAAGCCAAATCAACTCCTGGAGAAAGAAAACAGGAAACGCTGTCACGCCAGGTTCCTGCAACTTCCTGTGACAAACAGGAAGTGGATCTGTCATCGTGTTGTTGTAGTGAAACCGACATCTTCTCTCTGCCGTCCTCGCGTTTCTGACATTTGGACCAATCAATTAGTCTCATTAGTCTAATGACCCCCCCCCCCGACCCGACCCCCCATCTCTGCCCCCCGACCCCCCCATGTGCAGCCGGGCGCCCGGCCTTGAGTGTAAGTGAACGAGACGTCATTAGAAAGAGCATGTTTCAGTGTTTCACTCAGTGAATCTGTGAGACGAGCGAGTGACGCCACACACACACACACACACACACACACACGCACACACACACGCACACACACGCACACACACACACACACACAACAAAACGGGCTGAAGATCCAGAGGTCGCCGGATTTCACGGCGAGCGAAGTTTCCATCAGCAGAGACGGAGAGCGGAGCATTAAATTAGCATTTATTAGCCGCGGAGCCGAGGCCGCGCATTTCAAAAGACTCAGGGTCAGTTTAGTCAGGGTCGATTTCCTGTTTAATAATCCACTCAGAAAATGAATATTCACGTTTTCAAACCGCGCTCGGGTAATGAAGCTCCGTGTGAAGCGGCGGCGGGGACGCTTCTCTGTTGTTGGCGTCGTCGCTTCAGAACAAACCACCTGACACCGTTCTCGCCCGGCGCTTTGTCGGCGGCGCTGAATGAAACGCGGCGGCTGTGACACACACACACACACACACACACACACACACAGGAGCTCGTCACACGTTCGTCTCCTGAGGTTCGGATCCTTGACGTTTTAACGTGCGCTGACAAACATGGTTTCTCGCTCCGTCGCTGTAAATATGGACGCTGAGTTGTTTTCTGTGCATTATTCAGAAAGATGATAAATGGCGGGAAGCCCCGACACGCAGTTTTTACGGCCCGGCTGTTGAGAGCGCGGCGTCGATCCGGCAGGATTTCACCCGTGTTGCGCCGGGGGCCGGACTCCACGTCCCATTGTCCTGATGGAGCGGCCCGGCCCGTGTTTATCGTCAGACCCGGCAGATATTAGCCCGGCCTTATCAGCGGGAGCCACAAAGGGCTGGGGGTGGGGGGGGGGGTGTGTGAAGTGGAGAGGGCGGCGAGCAGGGGGGGGAGGGGGGCGGCGGTCAGCCATCGCCCCCTCTGTCGGAGCTGGCCGCCGAGCTCCGGGCGCCGCGTGTAATTTCAATTTTAGCGGAAGAAGCTTGTCGTCGTGCAAGTGATTAGAATTCAGAGCGGCTGGAAATGAGGCGAGGTCAGAGCGACAAATGTCGGCCGCCGCCGCCGTTTGTCCCCACACGGATCTGTCTGATCTCCACGTGTTATTTCACACACGCCTGCCTCCCCGAGCGCCGCGCCGCGGATTTAAGCCGACGCCTCGTCTGCTGAGGTTTCAAATCTAAAAACCAATCTGGAACTTTGTGCTGAGGGAATCCTGCAGACACAAATCCTCATTCGCGCGTCTGGGCCGGATCTGATGTGATGTCAGAGGTCAGACAATTCGCCACGATAAAGGGTTGTTTACGCGTCGGCCATGAAAGGAGCCGTTCGTCAGGCTTTAACCTGGGAACCGGACGACGAGGATCTCGTCGCCCGTTTCCGAGGAAACGCCGAGCCTGTGCGCCGCAGCCCGTTCTTTGTGCTCGGTCTTCAGATTAGTGGGTCAAAAACACGCCCGCTGTGTGTGTGTGTGTGTGTGTGTGGTGATGGATCACGCTGTGGAGAGCCCGGCACAGATCCCTGTCAGTAAAACTATTACATGTTGCTATCAGAGAGCCGTCACGCCGACTCGCTTCCTCGACACGACGAGCAGGCGGCGATAAGAAGCGGCAGGAACACCTGGCGGCGCGGCGGCGTTTACCTTTGTGGTGATTTATGAAATAATTACACGAGTTAGAGCCTGAGAAACCACCTCTTATCTGACCGTGTGCGACGCGGCGGCTAATTCCCACGCTCACAGTTTGTGTTGACTGTGTTCTGATGCGCCGATAACCGCCGCTGATCCCCGCCGCCGCCGCCGCAGCGACGCCCTTTCCCATTTCCCGCTCTATTTAAAACACATTAAAAGTTGTGATAATTATCCACGAGCCGTTTTACAGCCGGTGATTCTCGTGGTCTTTGCTCACCGTCAGTTTGAATCTGAAAAGTTCAGACGTCACAACCTCAGAGAGACGTGTGAACACTTTGTGGTGAAATGTTAAAAGTTTTCTTCACTTTATCAGAGAGCTGTGACGATTCAAAGGTTCACAGCTCTCTGATAAAAGTCCACCATCATCAGAATTTCTATTTTTAGTTGAATGTAATCTGGCGCGGTCGGCTCCAGAGTTAATTTGGCTGGAACTGTAATTCAGACCCTGATCCACTTTAGCTTTAAATTTATATTTTTTTAGTTTGTACATTTTACTTTAGATTTTATTTTAATGTTTGAAGTTATATTTTGTGATTCTGTCTTTAGCTAACATGATATTTTTGTGATTAGCAAAACAAGAATTTCATTGTGCAGTGGAACGTTTGTTTCAGCTGGTCACATGACAATAAACATCTTAATATAATAATAATATTATAATTATAACAAATAATATTTGAATATTCTACATATACTGTGTACCACGTGTACATTTATACTACAGTTTTTTAAGTCACATTATACAGTACATGTATTTTTACTGCACAGCTGCAGTGGCGTGTGTCGGCCTGTAGGGGGCAGCCGGCGGCCTCACCGGAAGCAAAGAAGAGACACGTGACATCCGAGCGGAAGTAAATAAACTGCGTTCCCGCGCAGTTGAATCGCCTGAACGGGACGGAGCCTCCGCGTTCGCGGCGCGTCGGGACGAAATGGACGAGCTGTACTTGGACAACATCGACGAATATGTCCACGACCAGGACAGAATAGTAAGTGAGCCCTTCCGGCTCCCGTCCAGCCGCCGCTAACGCAGTTAGCATCCGAGCAGTTAGCCGTGGACTCCGTCCATAAACCTGCCTGTTTGAGCTTTGCTCGCTTGTCAAAGCTAATTAATCTTAATCGCGGTTTAATGAACGACATTGTACGACTTGTACTTGTCTTTCTGGCAATTCGGCTCATGAATTATGTTGTAAATGGGATTTTAATCCAAAAATAATCTACGTTTTTCTTGGCGGGGGTTGGTTAGCATCTGTTCGCGAGAGGCTAATATTCAACATTTATCACAAAAGTTCCGCTGGGTCCGCGTGGTGCGTTGGATTTGTGACGTCACGTCGTGACGACCCTGTTGTTTTCTGTTGACCAGGTGACGTATAAATGGCTCAGTCTAACACTCGGAGTCCACGTCAACACAGCGAAACAGTGAGTTGTCTGAAGGGGGGGCGTGGTATTTATACTGATCATCATCATCATCATCATCACCACCACCTCTCTGTCTCGTGACGTCACGCCGCCCGCAGGATGCTCTACCATTACCTGGATCACAAGAGGAAGGAGAGCTCGGCTCGGCTCCACGCCACCTACCTGGTGTCGGGGAAGTGTGAGGACGGCGGTCAGACGGTGAGACGCGTCTCGCCGCGCGCGCCGCTTTTTAAACCGCCTGGTCGTGACGTTGTGTGTCGTTGTGTTTGCGTCTCAGAGCCACAAGGTGTCGGTGGTGAGGGAGGAGCAGCTGGAGGGTGAGTCCTGACGGCGTCGCCTCCACACACACACACACACACACACACACACACACAGCGGCGTCCTGGACGTCCTCCTGCTCATCTTCTTCTTCTTCTTCTGCAGATTTTAAGGCCAAGATGAGCCTGGTCGTCAGCGTCCACGTCTACAGCGTGCAGAAAGCTCTGCTGAGAGACAGCGGGCCGCTGTACGGCGTCGACTACGATGCCGTGAAAGACAATCTGAAGAGCTGCGGCAGGTCCGTCCCTCGTGTGTCTCGCGACTAAATGTCCCCGTGGACGTTTCTGACGGCGCGGTGACCGATTCGCACGTTTCCCGCCGCCTGGTTTTGTGCAGATACAGCGCGATCCGCTGCGCCGCCGCCGTGCCCAGGTCGTCGCCCGCGGATCCGCCGCAGAGCCGAGAGACGCGTCGCGCCTCCACGCCGGAACCCGCGGCCGAGAGACCCGTCGCCAACGGAGACGCCGGCCCGGCTTCGAAACCGCCCGCCAAGCCGCAGAAGGGCATCATGGGAATGTTTGCGAGTAAAGCGGCTCCCAGGAACCAGGACGGCGGCAAAGAGGTGAAGTCGGAGCGGAGGGAGGAGGCGCCCGCGGTACGACTCTGTCTCGTAGAACCTCCAAAAAAAACACGCGGCGTGTTCGGGCGTTGATCGCTGTGCTTCGGGTTTTAGGCTGAAGCCCCCAAAAACAAAGCCGCCGCCAAACCCGCCGCCGCCGCCATGACGAACTTCTTTGGGAATCAAACAGCACGTGAGGAATTTATTTGTAATTTCGCCGTCGGTCTCGTTTGGTTTTTTGCTTTTAACGTCTCTTTTCTTCAGGGAAACCTGACAAAGCTGTGAAGGAGGAAGGAGAAGAAGCGGCGGCGGCGGCTCGGTCGAGTTCAGCTCCCGAAGAGAAACGAGAAGCTGCAGTGGAAGCAGCTGAAGACGTGAAGAAAGACTCCAGGAGGTGTGTGTGTGTGTGTGTGTGTGTGTGTGTGTGTGTGTGTTTTAAAATCCAGACACGATCTCCTGCACATGAATTCGGATGAAACCATTATTTATTTTTTAAGTAAAACCAAACGAACAGAAGATTCCGACGGCGAGGCGGAGAAGATGGAGAAGAAGAAGAGGCGGAGGATCAAGAAACCGGAACCCGACAGCAGCGACGAAGACGGTGAGCCGCTCACTTCACCGACAGAACTTTCCCGAGCGGCTCAAAATGAAAACGATCTCTGTGCGTCCAGTCATTCCAGACTCGCCGCCGCCGCCGCAGACGGACGCCAGAAGGCCGAGTCCCAGGAAGGAGGCGGAGTCGGTCAAACCTTCGTCCGCCGGGCGTCAGGTCTCTGAACCCAAGACGAGGAAGAGGAGGCGCGTCCTGAAGTCTCGCACCTTCGTGGACGAAGAAGGATGCATCGGTACGAGAGCGGCGGGTTCGTCGGTTTTAGTTAATTCAGTTTTGTTTAGTTTAATAATCGGGGGTTCACGTCGTCCGCAGTGACGGAGAAAGGCTACGAGAGCGAATCGTACTCGGAGGACGAGGCCCCGGCGGCGAGGGAGCCCGTCACGGCGAGGACGCCCGCGACCTCGCGCTGGCAAAGAGGAGGAGAAGAAGAGTCAGAGGAAGACGGCGGCCGGCGCCAGCAAAGGAACGAAACAAGCCTCCATCATGGGATTCTTCCACAAGAAATGACGGGCGACGTCTCGGACGCCGTGACGACTGACTCTGAACACAGACACCGGAACGCATCGTTTGTGTCCCTGAACGCAGCACTGCTTAATAAACGTTGTGAAACTCGAGTTGTTTTTTTTTTTTTTATTTGTCACATCATCAGCAGGAGGCGGGTGGAGCGCAGCGCGTTCGCTCTCATCACACGGCGCCGCCGCGACAGTTCAGGCGCTTCAACGCCGACGTCGCCGGTTTGGGCTCCGCCCCCTCCTCCTCCTCCTCCCTCAGCGGCGTGTCCTCCGCCCGCCGGGCCGGAGCGTCGGCGGGACGGCACAGGGTGGACAAACGCTGCGGGGACACAAAGACAAAGTCGGTCGGTCGCTGAGTCGAACCGCGGGTAATGTCGGTCGCCGGGCCGTCGCCCACCTGTCTGAAGGTTCCCGCCGTCACGCACATCTGTCCGGCCGCCCACAGCGGCACCATGAGGACGGAGGAGAGCGTCATGGTCCGTCCCAGCGCGTACGCCCAGGCGGGGTACGCGTCGCGCTCGCCCACCTGGAGGTGCGGGTAACCGATCAGGTACAGGACGAAGCAGATCTGCACAGGTAAGGACACGCCCCCCCCAAACAGGCTGTTAGTGTGGCTGCTTCAGCTTCTACTGAGTGTGTGTGTGTGTGTGTGTGTGTGTGTGTGTGTGTGTGTGCGCGTCACCAGCGCCAGCGGAGGTGTGATGTATTTCCAGGAGAGTTTCATGAACAAACACGGCCTCTTTCCTGCCACGTCCTCGATGATCTTAAATAAACGATCAGCACCTGGGGGGAGAAAAAGAAATGTGTGTGTGTGTGTGTGTGTGTGTGTGTGTGTGTGTGTGTGTGTGTGTGTGAGCTCTCACCAAAACTCCAGGCCAGAGCCAGACACTCGGCGAACACCATGAAGTAATGACAGGCTCTGGAGCAGCCGTAATAATCGATGAGCTGGAAGACGTAGATGCCGCCCTGCAGCGGGGACAGGAGACAATTGGACGCCGGAGAGACGGATTCGTGTGTGTGTGTGTGTGTGGGGTGGTGGGGGGATGATGGTGTCTCACCTCGGTGACCAGGCTCAGGTGCAGGAGGAAGAAGAAGGCGCAGACCAGCAGGGCGAAGGTCTCGGACCGGCCCGGCGCTCGCAGCAGCTTGGGGAACGATTCCACGACCGCGGAGACGAAACACTCCATCGCCACGAACTGTGGACGGAGGGGAGATGAGGCGCGTTAACGTAACGTCCCCCCGACGACGCCGCCGCCGCCCGAGTGTCGCCTTACGTGCGTGTCGACGCTGAGGGAGATGATCATGAAGAAGAAGCAGACGGCCCACAGCTGCGGCAGCGGCAGTGTCGCCGTGACCTGAGAGTACGTGACGAAGATCAGACCCGGACCTGGGGGAGGGGGGTCAGACGGAGAGTCCTCATTGGCCCCCGGTCAGAACCGGAACCTTCGCTCGACCCCGACACGTCGCGCCCCGGCGTTCGTATTTACCCGCCTCGGCCACGGCGTCGATGGCCACGCCCTGCGTCCGAGCCATGGCCCCGAGCACGGAGAACACCACCAGCCCGGCCAGGAAGCGGGTCACGTTGTTGAGCTGACACAGCCAGAAGCTGTCCCTGCAAAGTGCCGCCGCGTTACTCCCCCGCAGTACTCGCAGTACTCGCGGTACTCGCAGTACTCACTTGTAACAGTTGTTGCTGTGCGTGTTGTAGCTGCTCAGCGTGCCGGCGGTGCCCACAGCCAGGCTGTAGGAGAAGCAGATCTGGGATCCCGCCTCCACCCACGCCTGTCACGTGACCGAACGCTTCACGTTAACGTCTGGGCCGGATGAGGGAGGAACGTGTGTGCAAACGGCCCGCGGCGCCGCGGGAGCCGATTCTCGCGTGTTTGCATTGAGACACGTCGCTCAAACTTTTGCATAAATCAAATGTCGTGTTCTCGACTCATTGCGCGACGTGACGGGTTGTTTGTTTTTATTTAAAAAAAAGCTGTTGCGATGAAGATGATGGTGATGAAGATGATGAGATACCTCGAGGTTCCCCAGGCGGCTCAGTTTTGGAAAAATGAAGAAGCAGATCCCGTCCACCGCCCCGGGGAAAGTCATCCCCCTGATGAACATGATGAGGAGCATCACGTACGGGCAGATGGTGGAGAAGTACCTGTAAGCAAGCTGAGAAGAAAAAAACAACACAACAATGAGCGGAGGCCGTGAAGGGAAGGACGTGTCTGCTGTCGGGCGTTACCTTCCCGGGGGCTCTGACGCCTCTCCACACCTGGAAGTAGCAGAAGACCCAGCAGGTGAGCAGACACAAGGCCAGCTCCCACCTGACGGCGCCCAGCTCCTCGATGCCGCCGGACGCCGCCAGCACCCGGCGTCTGCGCCCGGGAGACAAACACCGACCTCAGTCAAGCAGCTGCGAGTGTGTGTGTGTGTGTGTGTGTGTTTCTTTAGCCCCAGCTGACTCCAGATCAGACTCACTCCCAGAACTCTTCGGCCGCGGTGGTGAAGTTGGACCGCGCGGTCCGGTTGGCGGTGGCGTTCGCCGGGGCGGAGTCCGACAGCCGGAGGTCGACGCAATCCGCTGCAACGGTCGACAAAACCCCCGGGGGGGGAATGAGCCACGGCGTGTCGTAAAGGTACGGCCCCGCCTCCCCGGGTTTACCTGTGTTCCAGGTGTTGTCGCAGCTGGTCCAGGGCAGCCGCGACGTGAACGAGGACGCCAGGTAGAAGAGAGCCCAGACTTTGATCAGGATGTAGCTGAAGTCGTACAGCTTCATCACCAGGTGTCCGTACCCGATGCCTTCGAATTCAAACACGTCAAAACGCGCGTGACGGCCGCTCGCCCGCCCACCTGAGCGCGCCCGCCCGCCCGCACGCACTCACCTTGCGCCAGCGGACACAGCTTCCTCCAGCAGGTGAGGAAACCCTCCTGCGCGTACTGGCCGCTGGACGTCTCCAGCAGGTACAGCGGTATCCCGCACACGGCCGCCAGCAGAGTGTAGGGCATCAGGAAGGAGCCTGGGCGGGGACACAGGTGGGGGGGACAGGTGAGCTCCGCGGGGTCCGACAGGTGCGCGCTCTAACCCCGGAACACTGCAGAGTTCGTGCGCTTCACCTCCACCGTACTTGTAGCAGAGGTAAGGAAACCTCCACACGTTGCCCAGGCCCAGCGCGTTCCCCGCCACCAGCAGGACGTATTCGGTCTTGCTGGTCCAGCTGGGTCGGTCCCCGCCCGGCGCCGCGCTCCCCTTCCCGTCCCCGCTCATCTCCGGATCCGCAGCTCGGCTCCGGCGGCGTCGAACTGTGCGAAGAGTTTTAAAAAACTCGGCAGGTTTTATAAGGAGCCGTCGTTTGAATACGCCCGAGCGGCGTGGGCACGGAGGTTAAACAGAAAACCAGCGATTCCGGTTAAAAGCCGGAGGCGCTTTCCTCTGCTCCTCTGCTCCTCTGCTCCTCTGCTCCTCTCCTCCTTCCATGTTCAGTCACATGTTGGTGGGCAGTGTGAAGGTGCAGGACTGGACGTCACGGGGCAGCAGGGACCCGGCTCGTGTCGACGATGCCCTTTGACCTCCCGGTCCTGGTGCTGGATTCTTCGTCCTCTCCGGGTCTGGTGAACACAAACTAATTTCAGCCCAGAAGTGTTTTAGATATGATAAAATCATCGTTGCAGACTCGCTTTTCCGGGTTTTAGCCGTCGGTTCTCGCCCCGGAGCAGCTTCAGGACTCGTTCTCTTGTTGACACACATGCAGCCATCTTTTTTTTTTTTTTTTTTTAAATATATATATATATATATGTCTCCGGGTCACGTCGAGCAGCGAGACGACACGAGATCAACTTCCTCGTCATTAACATTCATATTTTGCAGCTTAATGCATAAGCTGCAGATCTGCACGCCAACATAACAAAGACACAGCTGTCAGCTAATAGGCTTAGATGGATGCTGAGCCCTTTGGTACAGTGAGTGTGTGTGTGTGTGTGTGTGTGTGTGTGCACCCCGGCCTGTGAATATGAACCCAGCTGACGGGACGACCCGTCCTTTTGTCCCGAGCGCAGCGTGGGCTCCGGGGGCCTGTTGTCTCAGCACCACCACACCCTCTACTGCACACAAGTGGGCCGGTCCGACTGGTATTATTGGGATGGCGCTCCCAGCGTGGAAAAGGATATCCCGCGGCGCTTCGGGGAGCGGCCCCGGCGACGTTCATCCACCGGTGGTTTTTGCTGCGCTCCGCCCGGCGACGCGCTGTGATTCAGGCGTCGCAGCTGCAGCCCGGGCTGAGACAGCTGAGTCACAGGCCGCAGCCTCTGCTGGGCGGAACAATGGCTCCAGTGTGGGTGATGTTTTCCTTATGTTTCCCCCCCCCAGACGTGTCCCACGGTGATAATGGCCTGCACTTACTGTACATTCAGCGAAACATTAAAAGAAATATATCCTCTTGTGTTTTCTTTTGCACATATTTTCCATTAATCCAGCGTGGCATATTTGGCATCCTTGGAAAAAAAAAACCCCTCTGGGAATTAGTTTTCCGGGTATTAAAGTTTTTCCACGCCTTTCTAATGACAGACATGCAGAATATAAACCACTTTTTCCACTTTTTTAACTAATTTAAACTCATTTGTCAGGTGTTTTTTGATGCAGCACTGTAAAGTCTGGAGATTTCCGTTGGGTGCTGACCTGAGAACAGCAGTTCACCGCTTTCTTTGGAGAGTTGTGCTTTTATGTGCAGAGCAAGCTCGTAAAACCTCATTGATTCTGAATTTAAATGACTCAATGCCAACACGACCACTAATTTTTAATTTTTAATTTTTATTTTATTATTATTATATTGTTTTCAGACGTCAGAGAGGAGCAGGTGTTTTTTTTTTTTTAATTTTTTTTTTATTTTAATACATTAGACTTTATTCTAATCAGACCGATAATTGCCGAACTCGGATCGATTCGCTGATTCGCGGAGGAGGGGGAGGGGGAGGGGGGCGCCGAATGTGACGTCATCCCGCTCCACATCCACAGCAGCGGGAGGGGCGAGGCGGCCGCTGATCCACCGGTGTCATGGCTTCCTAACAGGAGGGGGGAACCGACCGAGAGGAAAACAAGGAGCTCCGACCGCATCGTTGTCGCCCCTTCACGGAACCGAGACCGGGACAGAGGGGCTCCCCTTTTCACCCCCCCCCCCTCCACCGCTCCCGCGGCCGCCCCCACGGGATCCAGGATCGTAATCTTAATCTTCATCGGTGAATTTCCATTCGCGAGCCGCGGAAGATGGCCGACCCGGCGGAGTGCACCATCAAAGTGATGTGCCGCTTCAGGCCGCTGAACAGCTCCGAGGTGGCCCGGGGCGACCGCTACATCCCCAAGTTCCAGGGGGAGGACACCGTCGTCATCGCGGTGAGTCGATCCGCCCCGGCGGGGGGCGGCTGGCCGGCCGGCCGGGGGCTCGCCGGGGCCCCGGCGCGACGGAGCCCTCCGGCACCGCCGGCGCGACGCCATTTTTGATTGTCTCGCAGCTACGGCGGTTAGCGCCTTAGCGCGGGTAGCTAACGCTAGCTGACCCGCTCGCCCGTCCGCCGCGTTGGCCGCTGCCGGCCCGGCCCGGCTCGGTCCGGTCCGGCTCGGCTCGGCTCGGCTCGGTTCAGCTCGGCTCATTTCAGCTATGAGGATAATGCAGCACCACCGCCCCCTCCCTCATTTAACAACGCGAGAGCCGTCGCTGGTGACTCTGCCCTGTCATGGCCAGCGAGCTGTCACTCAAACAAAGCCCCAAACACGTCGCCTGCCACGGGTAACAAAAAAACAACACACAATTAGAAAGGTCGCAGGCGTTGGCCCGACGGTTGCCGCATCGATTGATCGGTAGCTGTGTCGATAACGCCATTGATTAGGGGGGGGGGGAGTTGACGCGCGAGCCCAGCTCTGGCACCGCGGTGGCTAACGGACCGTTGGCTAGCGGGGCTAGGCCAGCTGGTCGGTGACAGATTAGCCGGCCTCGGCTAGCAGGCTAGTTCTTAATGCGGTAGCTTAATTAAAGCTAACTGTTAGCTCGACAGCACTGCTGTACATTAATAAATATGACGTAGGCTGTAAACATGCACGTGTGTGTGTGTGTGTGTGGGGGGGGGCGGTTCACAGTTAACAAACCAACAGGTTCTACGACCTGTGGTCCGGGTGTTCGGTTCGGGGTCCACCCTGAGTTCCGGTGCGTGACGTCAGCTGAGACATAAAGGAGGAAGTGCCTCCACCTGACCGGAACAACACGGAGGAGGCTCCGAGGTGCCTGTGCAAACGACGTCACCCGGGCCCTGTGTGGAGGACACACACACACACACACACACACACACACACACACACACACACACACACACACACACACACACACACACACACACACACACACACACACACACACACACACACACACACACACACACACACACACACACACACAGGGACAGACAATGGTCTTTCACCTGCTCCTGTGACTGCTGTAATTAAGGAGCATAAAAATGGTCATGGCAGACGCACAGGCCCGTACACGCCGGGCGTGCAGCGCCTGGTGCGAGCGCGTGATCGTGGTTAAACATTAGTCGTCCTCGGGCGGCGGCAAGCTGCCACGCTCTGTGCGGGGGGAGGCTGCTCGAACCTGGACCCCCCCCCCCCCCCCAGGCATGGCGCGGCCCTGCCCCGCTCAGGCTGCCAGTCCGCCACGCTGCCCAAATACCGGCGCATTGCTGTGATGGCTGCGAATGTCGCTCGCCTCGTAGTGAGGCGGCGGCTCAGGCCTCGTGGGTAATCCCCCCCCCCGTGTGTGTGTGTGTTGTCCCTCCTGGTTACCAGCTGTTCCACCAATCAGATGGAGGGTAATTACGACGGCGATGTGCTTTGTTTTGCAGATGCTCTTATCCCCTGACTCACTCACTCGGCTCTTATTTTTTTTTAATCCATTTTAAAAACAATCTGAGGCCGCGGACCCTCGGCCCCGCCGCTCGCCGCAAAGATGCGCGGCGACGTGCCCTGGCAACGCTCGCCGACGTGGTCGGAAAGCGAAGGAGTTTGCCGATGAGGCGTCACACACTCTGTTTGCCAGCGTCATGTGAATTATTCATGCGTCCGTTAACACACACACACACACATCCGTCAGCTGTGCACACACACACGATTGGACGCCACGAGGTGCGTGAGAGAACAGGAAGAAGACGGGGATTAGCGAGATAAGTGAAAGTGTGCCGACCTATTTAGACGCGGCGCGAACCAGGAAGTGTCGGACTACTTTTGCGCGCCGGTGCCGTCCGGGCGGGCCCTCATGGCGGCAGAGGTGGCGTGGGCCCGACCTCCGCCTCGTTTCGCCGCCGCCGCTCACTCTTCTTCTTCTTCTCGTGTTTGGCGCAGGGCAAACCGTACATGTTCGACAGAGTGTTCCAGTCGAGCACGACGCAGGAGCAGGTGTACAACGCCTGCGCCCAGAAGATCGTGAAAGGTGAGCGCTCGCTGTTCGCGCCGGGAACCTCCCGACCCCCCCGGGGCTTCAGCGCGTTCTGTTTGTCGTTCTCCAGATGTTCTGGAGGGATACAACGGAACCATCTTCGCGTACGGACAGACGTCGTCCGGCAAAACGCACACCATGGAGGTAGGGCTCGCGCCGCCTTGTTGTTGTTGTTGTTTTTCGGAGCCGCCGCGTCACCTCGCTCTGCTGCTCCGGGGTTTTTGCAGGGAAACCTCCACGACACAGACGCCATGGGCATCATCCCCAGGATAGTGCAGGACATCTTCAACTACATCTACTCCATGGACGAGAACCTGGAGTTCCACATCAAAGTAAGACTCCGCCCACTTCTTATTCTCGCCGCTCTGGACTCGGCGCCGGATCGACACGTGACCGTCTTCTTCCTCTGTTCGCAGGTTTCATATTTTGAAATCTACTTAGACAAGATCCGGGACCTTTTGGATGGTGAGCGGGGGGGGTGGTGTGTGTGTGTGTGTGTGTGTGTGTGTGTGTGTGTGTGTTAAATCCTTCAGAACCAGATTTAAAAAATAAAAACTTTTGTGTCTGAAGTCCAAACGTTTCCTCTCGTCTCCAGTGTCAAAGACCAACCTGTCAGTGCACGAAGACAAAAACAGAGTACCCTACGTCAAGGTGAGACCTCGGCTGCGCTCAGGTGTCAGAGATCCGGTCGGACCTGTTGGAGGAGGTGCGACTCACCTCCCTCCTCCTCCTCCCTCCTCCTCCTCCTCCTCCTTCTCCTCCTCTCTTTAAAGGGCTGCACTGAGAGGTTCGTCTGCAGCCCGGACGAGGTGATGGACACCATCGATGAGGGCAAATCCAACAGACACGTGGCGGTCACAAGTAAGACCCGACCCGACCCGGCCCCGCGCGGCGCGGCGCTCGCCCTGGACGTGGGCGTGGCCTGTGCGTCCGGCGGCTGACCGGCTGTGTTTGTCTCCGCAGACATGAACGAGCACAGCTCCAGGAGCCACAGCATCTTCCTGATCAACGTCAAGCAGGAGAACACGCAGACGGAGCAGAAGCTCAGCGGGAAGCTCTACCTGGTGGATCTGGCCGGGAGCGAGAAGGTCCGGGGGTCCGGGGGGTCGGGGGGTTCGGGGGGGTCGGGGGGGTCGCGCGGCGTCCGGCTGACGCTGCGTGTCGTTTCAGGTCAGTAAAACAGGGGCGGAGGGCGCCGTGCTGGACGAGGCCAAGAACATCAACAAGTCGCTGTCGTCTCTGGGCAACGTCATCTCTGCTCTGGCCGAGGGAACGGTCAGTAACCTGCTCCTCCTCCTCCTCCTCATCATCATCATCATCATCATCATCATCATACTCGCTCCGTCTGCTGGGGGGGGTGTGTGTGTGTGAGGGGGCGACGGCAGAAACAAGCGCGACAGATAAAATCTTCCCTGCGAGCAAAGTTTAGCTTGGGCCGCCTTGTGTCGATTTCACGCCCTTCACTTTGATCAATGTCGGGCTTGTTCTACTACTACACCCACACACACACACACACACACACACACACACACACACACACACACACCGCTCTGTAAACAACCTGGGGCGGGCAGCCGCCGATGTGTCTGAAACAAACGAGCCGTTGTGCGGAGACGCCGTGAAGAATCAGAGCGCCGCAGCTCAGCCGCTGTGATCGCAGAACGCCGAGGTTGTCGGAACCGGCCCGGTTCTGGTGAGACCGCGGGCTGCTCTCGGGTTTCAGAACCGGCTGTTTGTTTCCCAGATCTGGTTTTGACAAATGAGCCGCAAACTTTCTCTTGATTTAAGCGGCTCCTTCCTGATCCGACCCGTTTGGTCACGCCACGACACCCGTAACTCTGTGTGTGTGTGTGTGTGTGTGTGTGTGTGTGTGTGTGTGTGTGTGTCTGTCTGTGTGTGTGTGTGTGTGTGTGTGTGTGTGTGTGTGTCTGTGCGTGCGACTCGCAGGCCTACATCCCGTACCGAGACAGCAAGATGACCCGCATCCTGCAGGACTCGCTGGGCGGGAACTGTCGGACCACCATCGTCATCTGCTGCTCGCCGTCCTCCTTCAACGAGGCCGAGACCAAATCCACCCTCATGTTCGGACAGAGGTGGGCGGGGGAACCGGGTCGCGTCCTCGCCTCCGGCGCCACGGCCGTGCGAGTCCTCTCACCGCGTGTGTGTGTGTGTGTGTGTGTGTGTGTGTGTCCAGAGCGAAGACCATCAAGAACACGGTGACGGTGAACATCGAGCTGACGGCGGAGCAGTGGAAGCAGAAGTACGAGCGGGAGAAGGAGAAGAACAAGACCCTGAGGAACACCGTCACCTGGCTGGAGAACGAGCTCAACCGCTGGAGGAACGGTGAGGAGGCCCCGACCGCTGCCCCGTAAGGAGCGCCTGACCCCCGACCTCACCTCCACCCTCCCTCCCCCACAGGTGAGAGCGTGCCGGTGGAGGAGCAGTTCGACAAGGAGAAGGCCAACGCCGAGGTGCTGGCCCTGGACAACATCATCAACGACAAGCCGGCGTCCACGCCCAACGTGCCCGGCGTCCGCCTCACCGACGTGGAGAAGGACAAGTGTGAGGCCGAGCTGGCCAAGCTGTACAAGCAGCTGGACGACAAGGTGTGTGTGTGTGTGTGTGTGTGTGTGTTCGTGTGTGTGTCATCCTGAGCCATGTCTTCGTTCCTCCTCCGCAGGACGAGGAGATCAACCAGCAGAGTCAGCTGGCAGAGAAGCTGAAGCAGCAGATGCTGGACCAGGAGGAGGTGGGTTCTGGAGGTCCAGCAGGTTCTGGTTTGGGCAGGACCCTGTGGAAATGCAGATGAATTAAAACGCTAACTGCTCGTTCCAGCTTCTGGCCTCCTCCCGCCGCGACCACGAGAACCTGCAGGCGGAGCTGAACCGGCTGCAGGCGGAGAACGAGGCCTCCAAGGAGGAGGTGAAGGAGGTGCTGCAGGCGCTGGAGGAGCTGGCCGTCAACTACGACCAGAAGAGCCAGGAGGTGGAGGACAAGACCAAGGAGTTCGAGGCCATCAGCGAGGAGCTCAGCCAGAAATCGGTGAGTCCGCGGTCGCCGCGGCGCATTGACGCCGGTCGGGATGTTTTTTTTTTAAATAACGAGCCCGTCCCGTCTCTCCTGTCCTGTCCCCCCCTGTCCCGTCCCGTCCCGTCCCCCAGTCCATCCTGTCCTCTCTGGACTCGGAGCTCCAGAAGCTGAAGGAGATGTCCAACCACCAGAAGAAGAGGGTGACCGAGATGATGTCGTCGCTGCTCAAAGACCTGGCCGAGATCGGGATCGCCGTGGGCAGCAACGACATCAAGGTACCCGCCGTTACCGCGGCGACGCCCCCTCCCCCAACAACCCCCATCCCCTGACTCTCCCGAACCTGCTCTCCTCCAGCAGCACGAGGGCGGCAGCGGCCTGATCGACGAGGAGTTCACCGTGGCCCGCCTCTACATCAGCAAGATGAAGTCGGAGGTGAAGAGCATGGTGAAGCGCTGCAAGCAGCTGGAGAGCACGCAGTCGGAGAGCAACAAGAAGATGGACGAGAACGAGAAGGAGCTGGCCGCCTGTCAGCTGCGCATCTCCCAGGTACGCGCTCGCTAAGACTCCTCCGCCCGCCCGCGCCTCCTCTCGCTTCCTGAACCCACTCTCCTCCTCCTCCTCCTCCTCCTCCTCCAGCACGAGGCCAAGATCAAGTCGCTGAGCGAGTACCTGCAGAACGTGGAGCAGAAGAAGAGGCAGCTGGAGGAGAACGTGGACTCGCTCAATGAGGAGCTGGTGAAGCTCAGCGCTCAGGGTACGAGGCCGGGCCCAACTAAACTGTCAGGGTGGTGCGGTCAAAAGTCGAGTTTCATGCTCCAACCTCGCTCCACCTTTCCTGTTTTACAGAGAAAGTCCACGCGATGGAGAAGGAGAATGAGATCCAGACCGCCAACGAAGTCAAGGTGCGTTCCTCTGTCGCCAGGCGGATCAGGGAGGGAGGGAAGTTCTGCGACTTGTTCTGTGAAATAAGTGTGTGTGTGTGTGTGTGTGTGTTCAGGAAGCGGTGGAGAAGCAGATCCACTCGCACCGTGAAGCTCACCAGAAGCAGATCAGCAGCCTGAGGGACGAGCTGGACAACAAGGAGAAGCTCATCACCGAGCTGCACGAGTAAGCGCCCGCCGCAAACCCGCCGCCGAAACCCCGGCGACAGATTTGGACGCCGTCTCACCGCCGCCGCGTTTCCTCTGTTTCAGCCTGAACCAGAAGATCATGCTGGAGCAGGAGCGGCTCAGGGTGGAGCACGAGAAGCTCAAGTCCACCGACCAGGAGAAGAGCCGCAAGCTGCACGAGCTCACGTCCGTCTCTCGCCGAACACGTGGACGCGGCTTGTCGCTGCATCCGAGGTCGTGACTGATTGTTGTTGTTGTTGTTGTTGTTGTTGTCGTCGTCCAGGGTGATGCAGGACAGACGGGAGCAGGCCAGACAGGACCTGAAGGGTCTGGAGGAGACAGTGGTGAGCGAGCGTCCTTCACCTTCACGCTTGTGTCCGCCGTTTGTTTTAAATTCTGCTAAAAATGGACGTGTCCCGTCCTGTCCAGGCCAAGGAGCTGCAGACCCTGCACAACCTGAGGAAGCTCTTCGTCCAGGACCTGGCCACCCGAGTGAAGAAGGTGAGCAGCGCGCGGGAGCTCCGCTCCGCCGGGGCGTGAGTGTGTGTCGATCCGCGAGGCCGCCGTCCGCTCTGACCGCTCGCGTGTCGCGTTCGTCACGCAGAGCGCCGAGATGGACTCCGACGACACCGGGGGCAGCGCCGCGCAGAAGCAGAAGATCTCCTTTCTTGAGAACAATCTTGAGCAGCTCACCAAGGTTCACAAACAGGTAAGGAGACGCCGCCACGCACGCCGCCCGCGGACGCCGCCGCCGAGCACGCTGACCGTGCGGCGTCTTGCAGCTGGTGCGTGATAATGCAGACCTGCGCTGCGAGCTTCCTAAACTGGAGAAGCGTCTTCGAGCTACGGCTGAGCGGGTCAAGGCCCTGGAGTCTGCTCTGAAGGAGGCCAAGGAGAACGCCGCCCGCGACCGCAAGCGCTACCAGCAGGAGGTGGACCGCATCAAGGAGGCCGTCCGCGCCAAGAACATGGCCCGCAGGGGGCACTCGGCGCAGATCGGTGAGTCGCCGGGATTCTCCGCGGGTCACGTGACTTTTAAAAACACCCAAACAAACCTGCTCCTCCTTCACCTCCTCCTTCCTCCTCCTCCTCCTCCTCCTCCAGCCAAGCCCATCCGGCCCGGCCAGCAGCCCGTGGCGTCCCCCACCCACCCCAACATCAACCGCAGCGGGGGGAGCTTCTACCAGAACAGCCAGACCGTGTCCATCAGGGGGGGAGGCAGCGGCAAGCCAGACAAGAAGTGAGTGTGGACACACACACACACACACACACACACACACACACACACACACACACACACACACACACACACACACACACACACGCACATACACACACACACACACACACGCACACACACACACACACACACACACACGTCCTGATCACGTCATCTGTTTCTCTGCAGCTGAAGGCCAGCGGGACAGAAGGACACCACCACAGAAGAAGAAATCATGCCCCCCCCACTCCCCCCCCTCGCCAACCCGTCATTCCATTACAGTGGACAAGAAGGAGTTTCTGATTATAAATATATATATATAAATATTCCTGGCCTGTACAGCTCCTGCCCCCCCACCTCCTTTCCTCTTCCTGGATATAATAATATTAATAATAATCATCATAAAAAGGCGAGATCTTATCCAGCCAATCAAACGCAGTCTTGAGCGCGGCTTCGTCGTCGTCGCTGTGCTGGGCCCGGCTGAACGGAACCAGGTCCGTAAGAAAAAAACAAAAAGGGAGAGGCCCCCCCCCCGCCGTTAACCGCACATGAAAAAAAAACCCAAACTCTACGGTTCTGAACCGACCCGGTGGCGTCGAGCACTTCGGTTCTGTCCCGTCTCGTTGTACAGATGTAAAAAAAAATTGGCACGACTGCACAGCCCCCCCCACACACACACACACACACACACACACACACACACACACACACACACACACACACACACCCTGCCCCCCCCCGCGGAGGAGAGGGAACCAGAACAGGAAACGGCTAAAAAAAAAAAAAAAAAAAAAAGATTACATAAAGACGTGCGACAGTGAACTGTAGATGTATTTAACTAAACACCTGTGGAGGCCAATTGTTTTTATCATTAAGTTAAATAAAAGTTATACTCGTTATCTGAAGGAGGCAAGGAAAGGAAGGAAAGGAAGGAGAGAGAGAGAGAGAGTGATCCGTCTTGTTAGCGTAGCCTCTGCTGTTTCTCCTCCTCTTCTCGTGTTCGTTCATCTCTGTGCGCGCACACACACACACACACACACACACACACACACACACACACACACACACACACACACACACACACAGAGACACACACACACACACACACACACTTCAGACGCACACACACACACACACACACTTCAGACACACACACACACACACACACACATAATGCTCGTCCTGTCGTAGCCGCCGGTTGCTGTCCCTCGTTCCTTCTGTTTTTGCTGTGTCATGATTCCCCCCCCAAAAGTATCTTACAGATGTTTGGACCTGTTCACCTGTACCCGCCCCTTTTTTTTCGGTTGTAAAAATTTGCAGCAGGCAGATGTGTTTAGCTGGGTTTTTGTGTACTGTACCTTTACATTGTTCCATAGATGCGTAGTGGGGGGGGGGCTGGTGGTGGGGGGGGTGGGGGGGCAGTCGATGGGTGTCGGACCCCTGCCGCTGATCAGCCAGTCAGGAGAGCGGGGGTCTGGGAGTTGCACTTTTGTGTCATCGTGTGGAGGGAGGGTTTGTCTGTCGGCTTGACTTTGTGTTGTTTTTGTGTTTTTTGTATTTTTTTCCGTTTTAGCTCCCACCGCAGCTTCTTGTAGTTGTTTTGGTTTTTAACCCTGTGAAGCCTCGCTGCACTGGCCCAGGATCCCGTCGTGATTGTAGAACACTACACATCTTGTGCAAGTGCAATATACTGTAAAATACACTGTACATGGGTCGACTGGCAGGTGGGATCAGGGTGCCCCCCCCCCACACACACACACACACACCCCGACCCCCGACCCCCCCCCCTCCTGCTGGCTTCAGTTTCACTAACTTCCCCTCAATGATGATGATATTCACAGATAAATGTGCAGATATTACAATTAGAATCTAAATATGTCACTTTAGATGAATTACAGACTCGTCTATTTTTTGGGGGGGGGTTACGTTTCTGTCGGGACTAGTGGAACAGCTGGGGGGGGGGGTCTCTACCAGGGGACGTCAGGTTTAATAGCACTTCATCACAATATCTGCACTCAAACACTCCAAAGTCCTGCACATGAAGCGGTTTGTCTGGTGAATCATTTAAGTAGTAATCAATAATAATCAATAATAATAATATTAATAAGTTCTCTACAGGCCTGGCGGGGGGAGGAGTAGCTCCACGTGTCTACGGCAGGACGGTGGTTTATTCTCTGTGTGTAATCTGTAGATTAGCGAAGCCTTCGCAGCATGGACCTCAAAAATGTCTCAACTTTGACCTTCCACCAAAAACTTGATATAGAGTGTGTGGGGTGGGGGTGGGTGGGGGGGGTAAACAAATAGTAAATAAATAAATTTAAAAAAACAGCAAAGGGTATTTGTGGCGTGTTAAAGCTGAATTTTGCATTAATCCTAAATTTAAAAAAGAAAACAAAAAGTGCATCCACTTTTTTTTTATTACTGTGTAATAGCGGGTCAGTTTTTAGCGGGCAGTTTTGAGGATCCATCGGTGCCGAGGAACTGGATCATTCCTGGAGAACTGGGGGCGCAAACGGCAGGGTTCTGACTCGGAACCGAGACGGGAAGTTCGTGAGATCACAGTTTTCAGATTGACTGCATGATGTAAATGTATGTGTGATTAAATAATTATGAGAAAACTCCTCCGTCTTTGTGTTTTGGTTGAGATTTCCTGATTTATTTTTTTTATACAGAGTCAGGGGTCCGGTACCACTTCCCATGAGGCCTTACGAGCTGTGGTTCGCTCGTGGGTTGCCAAGTTCTGGCAAATCCTGGTTTCTGTGGGCACGTTGATTGATTTTTCCACAACCTGGCAACCCGCTGTCATTTACCCGCCATCGGTAAAGACATAAATTAAACCGCTTTTATAAATGGTCCCGTGCGAGACAGCGGCACCTCAACCGGAAGTTAGTTTTTTTTACGGCGCACTAACGCGACATCACCGCCAGGCGGCGCTGAATCGGTTCTCGCGTCGTGAACCCCCGGCGGCCTCGAACCCAGAGCAGAACTCAAACAGGAGCGCTCACTCGGACCGTTATTTCCGGGCTCTTCTAAATCACAGCGCTGCTTCCGCGGTCGGTTAGCATTAGAAGCTAGCTACCATAGTTAGCGGGAGTTAGCATTAGATGCTAACTACCACAGTTAGCGTGAGTGAGCGTCAGATGCTAACATTCGCCGTTCATTGGTCCGCACGCGCACCGGCGTGCGTTCGCGCCATCGCGCTCGGTTCAGCACGGTCGCTATGGCAACGACGAAGTTTGCTCGGAGGGGGGCGGGGCGAAACACCGGAAGGCGGGACGGAGTTTTTTTCTTTTCTTTTTTTTTTTTTGGAGGAGTGACGCCTCCCGTCCGATACACGGTCTTTGGCCAAAGTTGTGAGAGGAGGCGTGAACGGAGCCGCGGATCGTCGCACCGGCCCGAGAGGACGGGACACACCGCGGGACCAGGTTCACACGGCGGCCGGGAGAAACTTTTTCGGGAGTTCAACCCCCTTCGGCGGCGGGTTTTTGTTGCCCCCCCCCCTCCCTCCCTCCGTCCCTGCCTCCCTCCCTCACTCGCTGACTCCCCCCCCTCCCCCCCGCCCTCACACAGGCGCACGGACCGGGGCGCTCGCGCGGAGGGAGAAGGTGCGCGAAGGTGCGGGCGGCGTCCGGGACACCGAGGAGCGCTTTAGCCCACGGAAGCTAACTAGCTTGCTAACGCCAGCGACGGATTAGCTCCCCGCGGGGGGAGTCCAGGTGAACACAGGTGACAGGTAAGACTTCGGCTCCACACACACACACACTCCACAGCGGAACTCTACCGGACTTTAACGAAGCAGCGCGAGCGCAGAGTCGCAGCTAAACTCGGGTTAAACTCACACCGTTGTGGGTTGTGGGTCAGCGTGACGTCAGCAGGGACAATAAATCAACCTGCGTTTCCACAGGTGAAAAACGTTGCTTTCGTGACGCGCGCGCCCTCCACCTGGCCGAGGCGTCGGCGAGGGTCCGACCGAGTGGAAATCACGGCGACCGGTGACGAGGCCGTCGATTAATCGATTAGTCGGTCGGTTGGCAGCTGAAAACAACGCGGTGCTGTTTGACCCAGCTGTGGTTGACGTGTGTGTGTGTGTGTGTGTGTGTGTGTGTGTGTGTGGTGGGGGGCTAACTGGGCCAGCCTGTTCTGGATCGGAACAGTTTGAGGCCAGCCTGGATCTATATTTGGCTGAAGGTCGCGCTGCTTCGCTGCCGGTTCCGGTGCCTCGCGGCGGGTCAGAACCGCTCTCTCACCTGGCGGCGGGCGTCACACGTCTGCGCGTGTTGCTGGTTTCCCGTCAAGTGTGTGTGTGTGTGTGTGTGTGTGTGTGTGTGTGTGTGTGTGGTTCGACAGACCCACACACACACACACACACACACCTCTTCTCCTCCTGCCCCCCCACACACACACACGCACTCACACCAGACACGACCCGTAAACTCATCACAGTCACGTGACAAATGAAGGTGCTGATTGGACCCTGAGAAGGTGCCCCCCCCCCATTAAAGGTTATCAAAAGTTTCTACATCTTTACTAAGGTGTGTGTGTGTGTGTGTGTGTGTGTGTGTGTGTGTGTGTGTGACCTCAGCAGGAAGGTATGTGTGTGATGTGAGCAGTAACAACATGCCTCAGCTGCTGTCAGAAGGGGGGGGGGGTGTAGCTGCACTGGTGTGAGACGACCCCACACACACACACACACACACACACACACACACACAGGGGAGGACGTTGACATCAGAACCAACAGGAAGTCTTGTTTGTTTGTTTGTTTGTGCAGGGCCGCTCATGAAGTCCCGCTGCTGAACCCCCACCCCACCCTCCCATCCCCCCAACCCCCCCCGGCGGCGCCATGGCGGACCTGCCGGTCGCCCCGGGCCAGGCGTACATCGAGGTGGAGTACGACTACGAGTACCGGTCCAAGGACCGTCTGATCAGCATCCGGCAGGGCGAGTGTTACCTGCTGGTGAGGAAGGCCAACGAGGACTGGTGGCAGGTGCGGCGCGAGGAGGGGGCCAAGGCCTTCTACGTCCCGGCCCAGTACGTCCGCGAGGTCCGCAAGGCCCTCATGCCCCCCCCCAAGCCCATCCCGCACCCCCCCAGGCCGGCGGCCGACGACCGGCCCGCCGCCGACCCGCGCAGACGCGAGTCCGACCGCCGCCGCCCGCCTCCACCTCGTCGGCGCGCCTCACCCCGCCCGCCGCCGCAGGAACAGCCACCACGGCGCCCGGCCGGACCGCGAGCGGGCCCGCCCGAATACCCCGGCCACCGGGGGTCCGCGCGGGACGCTGCCGAGGGGTCGCGCCCGGTCCCCGGAGATGGCCCGGGCCCCGCTGGACGTGGACAGCGCCGGGCACGGCGACTCCGGCGGCGAGGAGCGAGCCCCCGCCGACTCGGAGTCCGGAGACGAGCTGAGCAGCTCGTCCACAGAACACCTGCAGGTAGGACCGGTTCTCTGGGGGGGTCAGAACCCGGGTCTGAGCGGTTCTGCTGCTTTATTTTTGTCTCAGTTCTGGTGACGTGGTCGTCATGGTGACGTGTTAAAGGTCATGTGACGCAGAGGGGGGGCAGTCTATTATTCTCTGCCCCCCCCGGGCCCGGCTCCAGGTCCAGTGTCACGCCTCCAGAACCTGTGAGGACGCACTTCCTGGTTTCTTTGACGACTCAGAGGGCAGGAAGTGTGTGTGTCACACCTGGAACACACCTGTGTGTGTGTTCATGAGGCTCTCCAGGTTTCTGCGGTGTGTGTGTGTGTGTGTGTGTGTGTGTGTGTTTTGTGTGTGTGTGCTTTCACAGCGTTTCACTTCTTTCTCTCTGCTCTTATCTCTGCTCCGTCATGTTTCCTGACTCCTTACGAGTCACCCCACCCACCCACACACACACACACACACACACACACACACACACACACACACACACACACACACACACACACACACACACACACACACACACATCTGGGTCATTGTTCAGCCGACTGTGACCGTCGGCACAACACAGAGAAGAAGTGTTTTCTTGTTAATCGGTGAATCGACGGGTTCATGAAATGTCAGGTGTGTGTGTGTGTGTGTGTTTTGTGAAGCAGCCCTCAGGGGTTTGTGGTGCTGTTCTCTGCTGCTCTCAACCTGGGACACACACACACACACACACACACACACCTCTGCAGTGTGTTGTGTAACGGGGGGGGGTCTCTCTCCTCTTCTTTCTCCTGCAGCTCTTTGCAGTTCTCTTTGGGGTCTGTGCAGTAATCAGATTACTTCCTGGCGTTGCCACGGCGCCTAGGGGGGGGGCGTTATTTCCCAACGCCGCCTGTAACGGCTGCGACGCGGCCGCAGGTGTCCGGCCAATCACGTGGCTGCGTCTGTAGCGCGAACAGGAAGTGTCCGCGCTGTGAAATCGATTGATCCTTGGAAATGTTCTGATCACGTGACACGTCAGGTGCGTCTGAATCAAGGCCGGCGCCGGTCCGGTGCTGAGCCGGGCTGTGGGGGGGGGGTCGCGTCAGGAAACAGGAAGGAATGGCGACACAGGAAGTGGCTTTTAACATCACAGGGTTTTTACAATGTAGCGATTTCTTCTTTGTGACATCATCACTCAGCTGCAAACACCCGGGGGGGGCTTGTCTTAATCCGTGAGGCAGCTTCAGTTGTGTGTGTGTGTGTGTGTGTGTGTGTGTGTGGATATTATGTCAGGCACTGTGGCATCATGGGAGGTCAAGCTGTGTGTGTGTGTGTGTGTGTGTGTGTGTGTGTGTGTGTGCAGGGAGAGCGAGCATCACTCTGCACTCCCTCTCTCTCTCTCTCTGTTTATGTAAGGACGTGTGTGTGAATGTGTGTGTGTGTGTGTGTGTGTGTGTGTGTGTGTGTGTGTGTGTGTGTGTGTGTGTGTGTGTGTGTGTGTGTGTGTGTGTGCATCATGTCAGTCAGGGACACAGTTTGTGAGTAGGCAGAGCGCCGCTGCGTCTCTTTGCGTCGCCGGGTCGTCGTCAGCGCCGCCGGGTCCAGCCCGGCCGCAGGACGGCATGTTCCCGGAGGAGAGCGAGACGGTGAGACACACACACACACACACACACACACACACACACACACACACACACACACACACAGACACACAAAACACTCCTGATGCGTCAACCCGTTCGTGCAGCTGTGTGCGTTTTCATGCCTCTGTCTCACACACAAACAGCTGATGTTGCGGCGTGTGTGTGTGTGTGTATGTGTGTGTGTTCTCGTCTGAATCCGTAACGGGTCGGTTCCGTGTGGTCCGGGGATGTTCGGGTCGGTCCTGGCGTGCGACGGGACCGCGCTGCATTACGTAACGTTTGTTTGGACAGCTGGCCGCTGAGACTCGGGGCGGCGGACGGGACACGATATTCTGCGGCCTTCGTCCCGACGCCGGTTCTGTTCCCCGTGGAACAGAACCCGTCTTCCGGACCAGTCACCGTCCATCTGTGTTCTCACGTTTGTCCGGAACCGGGTCGCGGGTCGCGGTCCCCGGTGGCCTGGAGGAGGAGACGTTTAATCCCTCCGGTGGGTTCCGGGTCCGACCCGGGCCCCGTACACCTCAGAGGTGGAGGTGAGCCCGGCAGCCTCGGGTCCAGAACCCGGGTCCAGAACCCGGCTCCCTCCACACCGCGGCGGTCCGGTCCAACCGGGAATGTCCACGCTGCAGGACGCACAAAGGTTTGCCTGTGGCCCCACCCAGCAGAACGGACCCTGTGTGTGTGTGTGTGCGTGTGCGTGTGTGTGTGTGTGTGTGTGTGTGTGTGTGTGTGTGTGTGTGTGTGTGTGTGTGTGTGTGTGTGTGTGTGTGTGTGTGTGTGTGTGTGTGTGTGTGTGTGTGTGTGTGTGTGTGTGTGTGTGTGTGTGTGTGTGTGTGTGTGTGCGTGCGTCGTTCCCCCCCCCCGCCCAGGCGTGGGAACCAGGTTTTTGTCGTCTCACATTTAGTCCGGTCTGGTTTGTTTTGTCGCACAACAACCTCGCGCTCACATGAGCGCACAACATGCGGGTCACATGACTGTGTGTGTGTGTTCGGGTTCGACATCACCGCTCCTGCCGCGCTCTGATTGGTCGACGTCAGACCTCCGCGTACACGCTCTGTTTTGAGGGTTCGCCCCCCCCCGGACCTGCAGAGGCATGCTGGGTAATCGGAAGGTTTCACGTCCGCTCCTCTCCCGCAGGATCAAAGCTCCTTAGCTTCCACTTTGGACCGCGGCCCGGGATTATTCCCTCTCAGATTAGATTAGCAGATTATTGCTGACTCGCCCTCCTCCTCCTGTCCCTCTGATCATTAAACCGCACGCAGGAAACCCAGCGAGCCCCCCTCGTCTCACGGAACCGGTTCCACCTGAGCCGGTTCCTGAGCCCGGTTCAGGTTTTGCCGTCTAAGACGTTTGCCTTCTGGACCAGAAATACTGGTTCTGGCCCGGCGGCTGCTCCGGAACAGGAAAAGAATTTCTTTTTGTCGAGAGAGAGAGAGAACAGCCGAACAGTCGAACCGCACGGCGCTCGTCTTCGGGTCTCGCAGAACCGTCTCTGGGCCGGGCCCTCTGAACCCAGGTTAATCAAACGGGTTCAGCCTGAAAGGTCACGGACCCGGTCCAGAACCTGAGTCTGGACCGCCTGAATATTCATCAGAACGGGAAGATGAGGTTCTGTTCGCGGCTGTTTCCGGTCAGAACTTGTGTTCGGATCTCTCTCTCTCTCTCTGGGCTTTTCGTTGGACCTGTACGGGCTCCGGACTCGTTCTGGCTGGAGTCCGGTCCGGTCCGGTCCGGTCCGGTGCTTCACCCCTGTCAGAACCGGCCCTCAGTTTGTGTGGACACGTCCTTTAGTTCAGGCCGAACGTGAGTTTCTCTCAGTTTGAGTTCGTACAGGAGACGTCCTGACATGCTGCGGGGGGGGTCCTCCTCCTCCTCCTCCTCCTCCTCCTGCCTCCCTCTTCCTCATACCTGCCCCCCCCCCACCACCACCACCACCACCTCCTCCTCCTGGGGGGGGGCTGTCCAGGCATGCAGCAGAAACACGTGGCTCCTCTTCGTCGCTGCAGGAGCTGAAAACTCTGCAC
>JAFBJZ010000866.1:5000-15000 GCA_016785225.1 Psettodes erumei | reverse complement strand
ATAACAAGAGAATGATTTACAGACATACCTGATGTGGCGTTTTCTTCCCATCATGCACTGCAGGTCTGTGCATAGACGGGCTGTACCGGGTCAGCGGGAACCTGGCGGTCATTCAGAAACTCCGCTTCGCCGTCAATCACGGTGAGTCGCCGCTCTCTGACACCGCGGCTCTGCGCTGTGTGAGAGAAAATAACAACACGTGTGTGTGTGCGTGTGTGTGTGTGTGTGTGTCTGTGTGTCTGTGTGTGTGTGTGTGTGTGTGTGTGTGTGTGTGTGTGTGTGTGCGCGCAGATGAGAAGGTGAACCTGGCGGACGGGAAGTGGGAGGACATCCACGTGACCACGGGGGCGTTAAAGATGTACTTCAGGGAGCTGCCGGAGCCGCTCTTCACCTACACGCTGTTCCACGACTTCATCAGCGCCATCAGTGCGTGACGCGCACACACACACACACACACACACACACACACACACACACACACACACACCTCTCAGCCTCATTCATCCTGCTGGACGTCTGGTTCATGATTCCTGATTCTGTTTCTACTTGGAAGAATTGATTCAGGACGATTTTAAACATCACAACGTTTAATTTGAACGTCTTTTTTTTTTATTATCTCGGTTAAAAAAAAAATAAATAAATAAAAGTAAAACAAACGTCTCATTAAAAATCCACGCGACTCGTTGTTCTGCAGAGATACCAGACTACAAGCAGCGAGTTCACTCCATCAAAGAGCTGGTGCGACAGCTGCCAAAGCCCAACCACGACACCATGCAGGTGCTCTTCAAACACCTCAGGAAGTAAGAGACGCGGCGGCGGGTTCGACCTCAACATGTTTCATTCAGTGTCAGTTCTGCCGTGACCTCCTCCCTCCCTCCCTCCCTCCAGGGTCATCGACTACGGCGAGGAGAACCGCATGACCACCCCGAGCGTGGCCATCGTGTTCGGCCCCACGCTGCTGCGGCCCGAAACGGAGACCTGGAACATGGCGGTCCACATGGTCTACCAGAACCAGATAGTGGAGCTGATACTGCTGGAGTACGAGAACATTTTCGGCAGGTAGACGGAGACGCCGGAGGATGAGCCTGTAATATAAATATATATATATTTTTTTAGTTCCTCTCCCAACGCAGAGCTCTTCCTGAAAAAAAACATCTTCATCTCAAACCGACCTGCGGTCTCCGGACCAAAATGTGGATGAAATCAACTTAGCGACCAAAAAGTTTCAGACTCTCTGCACTTTTTCTTCATCTCACTTTGCATTTGTGCCACTTTACTCTGCGACACTGGGACCGAAGGAGCCGCAGGGGCGAGGAGCTTCGTCAGTATTGGAGGTGGATGATGCCGGGTGGAGCCTGTACTGTAAATCTCGTCACTTACGTAGAGTCGTACGCACCATGCCGGGGAACAAAAGACAGAAGAAACCGAACCGGCTTGACTTTAGACGTCTAGACACTAAGAGGTGCAACAAGTTGGAGCTAGAACAAGGAGAAAAGGGATATGGAGGGTTTTTTTATTACTATTATGATTTTTGTCTCTTTTACGTCCGCTTTCCTTTTATTGCCTAAATGTTTCGTTCTCCTGCTTCCTCTCCTCTTCCTCCTGAAACACTGGACCGGGGTCCCCGGAACACATCAGCGCATTAGGGGTCATCGCTTCACTTCACTTTGTCCGTTTGGCTTCCAGAACAAATCATGTCGCACAAGTGGTCACAACATTCACTTGAAAAACAAACAAACAAACGGTACTCAGCTGCTTCTCTTCCTTGACTAATGGATATGAAATGTTGTTATCTCCACTAATGCGTTTGTACAGTGTGTGAGTGTGGATGGGGGAGGGGGCGGATGGATGAATGGATTTAAAGACGATATATTGTACAAATAGTAAATATAAGTACATATGCCAGGAGTGTTAAAAAATAAGATAAAGAGTGAGAAATCCCTCGACTGTGATTATTAACCAACATGTGAGGAATAAAGTTATGAACTGGGGGATGTGGAGGTTTACCTGTGAGCCAGGTGGACGGAGGATTGTGAATGTAAGTAAACGCTTTTCTTGGCTTCATCAAACTGGAATAAAGACCTCCAATAAAGAGGGGATCTTATCTAGTACTTTATCAGACTCGTTCCTGAATTCACGGTCTAGTCGCGCTAGTTCTGGGATCGCCGCTGACGTCACCCTAACGTTCATTTCCGCTGTAAAACTTCGCGCAGTTCATCGTCTCATCCCAAAATCCGGCACTTTTTTTTCTCCCCCCTCGGCAACCCCAAGATGTGAAACGAGCAGCAGCCAATGAGGACCCCCGGAAGATCGGCCGGCCGACCAATGAGGAAGCCGTACGCTGAACCCCCGGCTAACCAATGGCGTAACGTCTTTACTCGTTTGCGCGGCATTCCGGCCGATAAATGGCATCGCTTCACTGGCGCTCTGGTTTGATCGCAGTCGCTAACCGTGGATTATGTCGCTGTCCAAATGCAGCCGGAAGTCCTGGAGGTGGAATTAAATCATACGTGTCACCCGGCGGGATTACAATCTGGACCGTCTGTTTACTCCTGGCGCGGTTTAAGTGTCAGTCAAACTAGCCATTGAGCTAGCTAACCGCAAGCTAGCTACCCGTTGGTGCCGCTAACCGTTAGCTAACCGTCCAGGAAGCTACCGGCCGTGTTTCCGCGCCTTTATTTGGCAAAGACACGTCGATGGGCAGCAGATAAATGGCTCATGCGGTGTTGGAGAAGTTTATCACGACGTTTTCTTCATTCCTTTTTTCCGCTGGATGAGACGTTTTCTTCAGAAACTCTTTTCAACGCTGCTCGGGTGAGTTTGCTGTCTAATTCACTGTGTGAACAAACGATTGACAACCAAACGTGACATGTTTTTATTCTTATTCTAGTAAATTAATTTGTTTTCACTCAGCGTCACTACTGTTAAACTTCATTGTTGTTAGTAAGAGGAGCAGGTTCGGTTGACTGGTGACTTTAGTTTCATTGCGTCAGCCCGGAGTGGCGGCCCGCTGTGACGTCACCCGCAGACGCGCCTCCATCTTTTGGGTCCAAAGGTGTGTGTGTGTGTGTGGGTGGGGGGGGGGGTGTCCGAGGGGCGTTTACCGGCGCGCTGATGGAGTCCAGACGGCTCATGTTCCTAAGAGGCAGTTGCCATAGTAACCAAGGTCCAGCCCAGACCCGCAGAGACGGATCGGTCTTCAGGCTGACGATCTGAAACTCTCTCTCACACACACACACACACACACACACACACACACACACACACACACACACGTGTTGATGATGTAACTCGATACACCGAGCGTGAGGAAATGGTTCTGCTCAGGACGTCCCGGGTTCTTCTGAGAACTTCTCCGGCTGCGGTTCATCACGTGTTGATTTGGAAGAGGCCGTTGCAGTTAAAGAAGCGTTAAAGGCAAAGCAGGTGCCTGAAAATGGCAACAGAGCTGTGTTAAACCTTAATCATGGATTATTTAATCTGAGATTTGCTGGTGTAAGCATCTGAAGATGCGGCTGAGGTTTTCTTTTATGCTGCTGTGGAAATGGCAGCACTTGGACTTTCCTAACCGACAGACAGTAATGAAACCTGGCTGAAACGAAAGAGAAATGGATTGTTGTATTAACCGAGCAGAGAAATAGGGTCCAGTGTGTGTGTGTGTCCAGAGGTGAACACAGTTACAACACAACGGGAGTTTGTCAGCATGTTTTTTAACAACATGTGCGACTGTCGTATTCATGAATGAAATATTTCCACTTTAATTCAGTCCTCAGAGGACGGGGAGACGAGACAGGTCACACACACACACACACACACACACACACACACAGTCTATTACATCTCTCAGTGTGTGTTACAGTGTGTGAGACCACCTCTGGGGAACGCACACACACACACACACACACACACATCAACACATACAAACCCAGACAGGACCTCCTCTGAGACTATGGCTACTGCCTCTGCATGGTGATTACACTCCTGCTGTGTAAACACAAATACTCGCTCGCTCGCTTATGAGTCTCGCACACACACACACACACACACACACACACACACACACACACACACACACACACACACACACTAGCAGATGTTTATGTCTCCAGCACCTCTCCAGGCTGCCAGGTGGGGGCCGCTCCCCTGAGGCTCAGACTCCTTCCAGTTTCTTCTGATGAACTGAATCATATGGACGCAAATAATCCAACAGATTAGCATAAAGTGTTGAGATTTATCTGTTTAGCTGTGAGATTTTGCTATGCAACACAACGCCATCCGATAAAAAGTCGGAGTAAACGACATGTCGCAATTCCACTTGCTCCGATCGCTCCCAACAAGCTCCGCTCTCCAACCCACGGAAACGTCCATGCGCTGTAAATTAATTAATTTAAGAAACGCTCGTGGTTTCCTCACCATTTAAAAAAAAAAAAAAAAAAAAAATCCAGTTTTGCTTTAATCTGTGGGTTTAAGGGTTTAATCCAGCTCACTAAATGGCTCCTTTCTGTTTGCTCAGGCTTTCAGCCATGCACGGCGCTGATGGTGGGATAATTACTGCTGGGGGGCTAATAACACACACTCAGCTGTAATTGATAAAACACAAATTATGTGTGTGTCGTTACTCATTCTCCTGATAACTGTCCTCAGGGAACATCACCGGCAGCTAACGAGGCGTCGAACCCTCCACGAGCCCGACGCCTTCATCATCACCACAACAACAACAACAACAACAACAACAACAACAGGGGGTTTCTGTCCGCTGGGACGGGCGTGCTCGGCTGAACTCCGGTTTCAGTGGGACTGAGAACGGGATGAACGGTGAAAAGTCCGATTAGAGACAGAGAGACATCCGGCGCCGCCGTCCGACGCCGCCTCCGCCCACGTGAGACCCGGGCTGTGGTTAAAGAACCTGAACGTTCTCCACGTTTGGTTCTGGAGGCAACAGAGGGAGGACGGCAGCAGATCCCAGACCTGCTGTCTGCCTGGAGCAAGCCTGAGGCGTGGTGCTGTTTGCTGCGGGACGCACACACACACACACAACACAATTAAAAGTGTGCGCAGATGGAGAAGACAAACTGTGGAGTTTACCTCCATCACAGCAGCTCGTCAAGTCATTGACTGAGAAGAGAAGAAGAAGATGAAGAAAAGGAGGAGAAGAAGAAGAAGATGAAGATGAAGCCCTCTGGTTAACATCTTGTTTGGACCTGCAGCTCACAGAGCAGATCTGCGGTCGGCCTCTATGATTATTGATCATGATGACTTCCATCTTTGCGTTCAGGAGCGAACCCGAGTCCGGCTCAGATCTCAGGCGTCCCTCCCGCCCTTGCTCGGCAGCTCCTCGGCAGCTCTCTGGAGATCAACGCCAGATTTACGTCGGAACGTCGGAAGAAGGCCGAACCCCCCCCGAGAGGATTAATCTGAGATTAACGGGTTATTACAGTAGACCCATATTAATTTTATCTTCTCAGAAAGGCTGTTAATCCACAGCATGTTTGCTGTTAGGCTGTGTTTATTTCTCACTCAGCTAATTAGCTGCTAATTATTACACAAGTTCTGATAAGTCTCTCTTACCTTCACGTGTTGCGACCCGGGTCAATCCGGTCCGGTCCGGAGGCGAGCGTCTCTGCTCTCAGGTCAGCTCTCCTCCGTTATCTCCGGTGTGAAAACTTCTGCAAACGAATCAGCTCGGCCTGAGCTCCTTCCCGCCGCCGTCCCGTCCTCTTCTCTGTCGTTGGCTCCGCAGCATTCTGGGTAATCGAAGCTGTTTTGGATGAAGCTCCTCTTAATCTCATCTGAAAAGTCGCGTGCTGCCGCAGAAAAAAGTAGATCCGTGATAAACTCTGCTGAGTGATTTATGAAGCGCGCGGTTAATTTCCTGGGAGATTTTATTTTTCATCGTTAACGAAGCCGCTTCTCCTCGTGGCGACGCCGTCGTTATTGTAAAACGCCTCCGGGCCGGAGACGTTCCCGGTTTATCCCGATGTGATGATGTCAGAAATAATCTGTTTCAGGAACGCGAAGCGACGTTCCTGTCTCTTCTGATCAGGAGCCGCGTTAATCGATGGATTGGACGTCTTCGTCTTCGCCGACATTTGGTTTTCCTCGAGTGCGAGGAGATAACAAAAGATTGATGCTTCGTCCCCCCACAGGCTACCGCCTCCTCTGGCGGCAGAGCCAGGAGTGCCCAGGCTATGTCACGTGACCAGCAGCGGCCCGCAGGCGATCTCACGCCATCTGTCAGGTGAGGATAAAACAAGGCGGACCCGTCCGCGCTCTAACGATCTTTTTTTTTTTATCGGCCATCACTTCCTGGTGAGGTTCATTAAAAGCCAGACAGCAGAGGAGCGCCGACCCGTCAGCCAATCATCGATCGCCACACGCGTGTCACACGGCCGTTAATCGCTTGTGTCAGATCAGGGATTGTGTTTAGTGTGGGTAACGCCGCGGTGTCTCGTTAAGTGCACCCCGGCGTGTTATCGACACGGCTGCGGGGCAGAGCCGTGACCGGGGGCTGCGTGTTTACCACCACATGTGTGTAATCTGCCCGCGGGCGTGCAAACTTCTGCATGAGGCCGCACGTACGTGAACAGGATTTTTTGTTCTGCTGACGCACAAACACAAATCTCCAGATTTCGACGCCGCAGAACCTCAGGTAGCTTCCTGGTGACTCCATTACCCACGATGCACCTCAACACAGGAAACTGGTTCCCCTGCCGTCTGCGCCCGACAGGTGCAGGGACCTCGGGCCGGGCGGCGCCAGTCCGAACCCAGCCCACTGTCCCGGCGCCTGTAGCGGGCCGCCCCGTTAGCTCAGTCTCCGCTCATCTGATTTCATCTCTTTCACGGCGATTCATTTCATCCTCCGCTTTCTCTCCACCTCCATTAACCTGCGCTCGTCTCCGTGCTGGGGGGGGGGGGTCAGGGGCGGGGGTGAGGCAGAATGATGGGGGGGTGAGGCAGAATGATGGGGGGGGGTTTGATTTAAAGTGACAGGCGTGACAGAAAGCGCCGAGAGCGTCGGCTCACCTCCACTGTAATAGTTTCACACGGTAAATCTCATCCTGAGTCGCTCCTCCTCTGCAGTCAGGTGGAAATGTCAGCCGCCCCTCCCCACACACACACACACACACACACACACACACACACACACACTCTCACACACACACGTCTGCTTGTCAAGTGCTTATTAGCTTTGGCCTTTAGCTCCTCAGAGATCCTGCAGACGTTTACGAGCTGCTGTTGAACTCAGTTCCTCCGCCCTGTGTCGCAGCCTCTCACGTGCTCGGGTTCAGTGGCAGCCTGGCGTACGGGCGCGAGCCCCGGGTGGAGGCGGAGCCCCGGGTGGAGGCGGGCGTCCAGGGAGGCGTGGGTGTCTCTGCAGTTTAAGACCCCGAGGAGCCGCGGGACGCTGCTGGTGGCCGAGGGCGAGCGAGGACTGGGCCTCGATCTGGAGCTGGAGAGAGGGAGGCTGCTGCTGCTCACAGGTACACACAAGTACTGCAAGTACTGCAGTACAGTGTGTACAAACACTGTGGACACTGTGAGTCTGTCCTTCCTTCCTTCCTTCCTTCCTTCCTCTTTGCCTCCTTTCCATGTCACATCTCCTGAGATCTCCCCTCCTCTCTCCTCTTTGTTTTCATCCACCTCCTCCTCTCTCTCTCTCTCTCTCCTCCGTCCCTGCCTCCTTCACCTCCTTCTCCCTCTCTTCTGTCTCCTCAGGGAAGCAGCACCTCCTCCCCTCCTCCTCCTCCTCGGAGAGTTACAGCTTCCATTAAAACACTCGACTCTCCCTCCTCCACCTTCACAGCATCAGCAGCTGTGTCAGAGAGAGAGAGAGAGGAAATTAAAGCCGTCAGTTCACATGACAACCCCCCCCCCCATCATCATCATCTTCATCATCTTCATCTGTTCATCTTCCTCACATAACTCCTCCTGTCACAGATCTCTGTTTTTATTACACAACAGAGGCAACTTTATTTTTATCTGGACTCATTTCTGTCTTTACTGTCTCTGTCCCTCACACACACACACACACACACACACCGTATTGATCCCCATCTCGTCTCCGTCAATGTGATAATCGCTGCATTAATCAATGGCAGCGAAGTGAGATGACGTCTTTTACTCTGGCCTTCCTCCTCATATTGATCGCTCCGTCTCTGTCCGTTCTTCTTCATCATCTTCATCTCCATCCTCCTCCTCCTCCTCCTCCTCCTCCTCTGATGTCTCTGTCTCGGGGAAGAAGATCTGATCTTTCATGTCTGACTGTGTTCAGCTCTTCCTCCTCTTCCTCCTCTCAGCACAAACACTGTGTGTGTGTGTGGGGGGGGGCTCATCTATCATTAATGAAGGCTTCCTCTGAAGTCCCCCCCCCCAAAGAGACGAGGGGGGGGTGTGGTGACATCATCGTGATCGTCTCTGTGGGACACAAGAAGTTTTTATTGTTCATGTTTTATGGGAAACAGTCTTTACAGTGACATCACAAACCCCCCCCCCCCTCCCCTTCTCCTCCCTCCTCCGGGGGGGGGGGCGCTTCCCCCATGATGTAACGTGATTGGCCGAGGGGAGACCATGTGACCTTTAACAGCACCGGTTAGGGTCAGGAAACAGTTTGATTTGACACAAAAGGTCAAAATAAGATCAGTGACACGTCCTGTCGCCGGGCAGAGTTTGGCTGATGAGCAGAACTCACCTCAGAACCGAGCAGGTCACATGATACCAGGAGTGGGGGTCGAACCCACGCGGGCATTCACCCATTGGATCTTAAGTCCAACGCCTTAACCTCTCGGCCATCCTGGTTCTGCTGTGGTGACGTGAGGCTCGGGTCACAGAACCAACAGAACCGACGATCAGGAGCTTAATCTGGCCCACGCTCAGATTACGGCGCCGCCGAGATAAACGGATCGGGCCGACGAGCTGCCGAGTCAGCGCTTTCATCTGGACGAATAGAGAGGAGGCGGCAGGTTCTGCCCCGTCGTCTGTTTTCCCCTCGGTACCGACGCACACACACACACACACACACACACACACGGCCCAGTGTGTGTGTGTGTGTGTGTGTGTGTGTGTGTGTGTGTGTGTGCCGGTTCCGGAGCAGATGGAAAACCACCGGTTGTGGATTAATCATCAGTTAAGTCAACCTGTCGACCCGTCTCCCTCCCCCAGCAGAACCGGGTCACGTGAGAAAAGTCCCAGCTCCTCCACCTCTACATGGAGATGAGTGGGATGTTTACGTGTGTGTGTGTGTGTGTGTGTGTGTGTGTGTGTGTGTGTGTTTATGGAGACACACTGCGCAGTGTGTAAGACCAGATATTGAATTATCTGGATTCATTCACACATGAATATTTAATATTTGTTTAGTGTTAATTTGTGAGGTGCTGGTTTTGTACAGCTTCATCAGTGTGTGTGTGTGTGTGTGTGTGTGTGTGTGTGTGTGTGAGGAGGTGGTTGTGTTGTTTTGATTAATCAGCTGTGTTATTGCCCCGTGTGGATTTATCTTCATTTTCCTGCGTCTTTATTGCCGTTTGGGAAGAAAAGAAAAGTCCAAACGCAGCAGTTTTGTGTGTGTGTGTGTGTGTGTGTGTGTGTGAGAGATGAAAACACAAACTGCTTCCTTTGTGTGTTTGTGTTGTTGTTGTTCTTCTCCGTCTGATATCACACACACAAGATGACCTGCGAGTGTGAGAGCTGCTGCTGCACACGACTGTGTTTGTGCGTTTTGTGTGTCCTCCCTCTCAAACATAAAACATGGCATGCACAGTCTTTTACTATGACGTGTGTGTGTGTGTGTGTGTGTGTGTGTGGGGGGGGGGGGCAGAGAGAGAGGACCGACAGCAGCTGTTTGTCAAACACACACACACACACACACAGTGTTGATGGGATTTTAATGAGAAAAGTTGACACAAAATTTCAAAGTGCATTATTCATCTCTTTGTTTATTTGTTTGGGACTTTTTCTTTCTTTTTTTTTGTCGTCCCCCCCCCCCTGCCCACACACACACACACAC